>JAQIVE010001241.1:0-26487 GCA_034698285.1 Sminthurinus bimaculatus
ACTAAGACGACGACGACGACAATGATAGACCAAGGCCAAGACATGACCAAGACCATGTAAAAGTTCCAAGTAGCGATTTACTCTCTCTTTACGTTTTACGTATAGTGTAGAAACGATCATGAATGTTCAAGAAGATCATCATCATCATCGCCATCATCATGATCATCAAAATGATGATGAAGAAGTCGAGTCGAGTCGTCGAGGAAGATGAAGACGAAGGCAAAGACCAAGACCAAGACGAAGTTGAGAGCGAGAGAGAAAACAAAAAAACCTGTTTCACTACAAACCTACATTAACCAATTGGGGTTATAAAGTTAGTTTTCTACTTTTTACTCATCTCTCTCTCTCTCTCTTTCTGCTTCTCTCAACACATTTCCCATTAGCCGGAATAATAAGAAGAAGACGAATGATGATAATTGTAATCGATTTTCGATTTTTACCCACATAAACGCAGATACTGCATTTCCTACTGTGCTGCCTTGCCTGAATGCTTGGTAGAGAGGCAAGGCCAATTCAAACCAACTTTTGCCAAATGTACATGCAAATACCACCGGAAGCGGATTGTCAATGGCCTTTTCCCTTTCCTTTAACTATTTGATGACATTTTTTGCTTGATGGTCACACTGCAATGGAGAAACGAGAAACATCCATATAGCAGTATTTTATGTGTAGTTACTACAATACTATGCTACGTTGAAAATGAAGACGACACGAAGGAAATGGTACGAATCCAACAACTGAATTACATACTACGGTAGTTAGCCAACCTAAATTTCTCCATGTGTGTGTGTGTGGCTGAGTGCGAATTTACATGTTTTTCTATCTCTATATGTGTATGTCTGTCTGTCTGTCTGCTTGTTTCCCTATTTGAAATTCAAAGAGGATTTCGATTTTCAATAATCCATGTCTTGGATATTGGTGCCCTCTCCTTAAGAATTCCTACCCTTGGACATAACTCTTGCTTTTATCTTGCGTATACAAGACAAAACTCATGACAGGCAAAATTCAATATGATGTTAAAAATTCAGTATTTTCTCCATATAGCTAGATTCTTTATGTCCAGTTATCTATCCGTTTCTTTCGGTGTCTCATATTCTTGCTTAAAACAAACTCTCTTGGAAACGTTTAACTCTTGCTTTCCTTTTACTCCTTATACACACTGTCTACTTACTTTGACTTGAGTACATACATGTATAACAACTACCGTACATAATATAGTATATGGTTCATGACCTCATTTCCCCCCTCGAATATCAATTACATCTTTTCACAAGTGTTGAGACGTGATAAGCTGTCATCGCGCTTGAGAGATACTAGGTGTGTTTTGCATTGTATTTCATTCTTGGCGTCATCAGCATCTTCATTCATTGTAATTGCCAAAATTGAAATTTATACATTGAGGGAATATGATTTTCAGACTGAAACTTTTCCTTTTATCAAAAAGAAAGTGAAAACGGAATCTCATGACTACTCGCAAACCAACACATGTAAATAAAAGCAGTAATCATCCTAGTACTATTCTATGGACGTAGTGTGTAGCCTAATGTTATTGTTAGCAAATAATATGGTTGCACTAAACCTGCCCTGAATACCCATGACCGTCTCCGAAATCCTCGTTTTGCAAAATAGCGTGTTGCTCTCATTTGACATTATCATTAAACGATACTATGTGTCTTACTAAACCATGGTTCTACAAAGCTTTTATGGTGCTGCAATAGTCCGAAAAATCGATAACCGAAGATTATTCATTGATGATATAGTATGCATATCGACCTATTTCCCCCAACTGCTGTAGTTTTTACTTTTGGATAGAGGTAAAGAGAGAGATATTAGACCAGTAGATTTTTTTTCCCAAGAAAAGCTGATATTTTGCACGTTCCATACAGTTAGTTCAGATTTATCCACACTGATTTTCCAGTAAAAACGTACGTAGCTGGTAGCGCTCATACATAAAAATAATTTCCCTTTCTGATGTTCACAAACCAATCAACACAGTCCCTTAAATATTTTTGAAGACAGTTTTTATCTTGCTGTACAGCCACGCTTTGAGAACTTTGCAAAAAGTAACGATTAGTATTATCGTAGAAATCCGTCAGCGAGTTCTTTCTCTTCTTGGATGGTCTTGTATTTTGTCTTGCCTTGCCTTATCTCATCGTCGTCGTTATTAATTTATCTCAACAATATCACCACGAAAACGCAAACCAAAATAAGAATAGCAAAACTAACACGAATCGTTTATCAAAAGCACAAAAACACACTGCAACACACAAAAACCGGAAGTATTAATAGCTTTAACTCTAATCAACCATTAAAACGGAGTACTTTTTGACAAATTTCCCAGGCGCCGGAACAATAAAAAATACTTTGGTGAGAAAAAACGAACTCCTTGCGTTAGTAGTTTTAGATCAACGGTATTTCAACATTATGTGTAAGAAAATTTGAAAAAATTGCGTATTTAAAAAATAAATTTTAATTATTTAAAAGATTGTTGTTAGGTAAAATATTAATAGATACAAAAAGAAACAGAAAATTAAAAAAACTGTTTCTTGTCCTTTTTACTGGGTGATATATTAGACTGATGATGGCTTACATGATGTAGAAGACATGAAGATGAGAGTTGAATCTCTTGACACAGCACTGAGGAGAAGACTGACTCTTTTCGTTAGGAAAACACACACATCAGTTCGTAGAAAACAAGTTTAATAATAAGAAAGGCAAAAAGCAACCCTTTGTATCACATTTTCCCTATAGCCCAGTCAAAGCTCTCTCTCTCTCTCTCACCCTCTCTTTCTTTCTTTCTCTCTCTCTCTATCTTTCTTCTTCCTTTCTATCTTGCCATCCATCTATCTATCTACTCGAGACACACAAGTGTACATATAAACAATCAACGTGATGCCCATACATCCACACACACACACATACAAATGATATGTATATGAGTGGATTGTGCATGATAAGACACGTTACACGTACATTCATACATTCTACACATTATGGTTTTCATTTTGATCAAGGTAGTTCGTTTACGCACAGGATTGCTGCTGCTCCTGTTGATGTTGCTTTGTTGTTGTTTGTCGTGGTTCTTCTTGTTCACCTTTTCGTACCTACCCAAATAATATAAAAAAAGACCCAAAGCAGGGTAGCATGAGAGAGTTGATGAGAAGAAAGAGAGAGAATCTGATGTTGACTCTGTGTATTAAATATGTGTATGCATAATGCATACGGCCATATACTTTTCTCTATGCAGTCTACTTGCTAATGTATACACGTCCATGCAAACACACTACATACACAAATCTCTTTCAAGTCGACATAAACAAGAGGAACGATTGAGTCTCTGCTCTAGGTATCCATACATTTGCAATATTCTTCTCGCATTGACCACTTTATATTATCGTTATCATTATCATATACATTTACAGGCAGAAAGAGAGAGATAGTTTTGTACTCTGTATAGATGGATATTGGTGTGTGCGGAAAAATTCGAAGTTTTTTTAGTATGCCATAACCCATTTTATATGCTTCACGGTTATATAACTTTTGTCTTTGAACTTGAAGCATGCTCAGAATTATTATTATTATTATTGTTCGAGTTTCTCATGTATGATGCTCATGTCGAATGTTTAGCTTCATTTTGATATGACATGGTATGATATGAAAGTCTTTTCTCAAGGCATACTTTGAATATACATATCAGTACTTGTTGTGTGCGGACTGCATTTTAAGGCAGTTTCAACTTTGAACCAACAAGGAGTGAAAAAGAACGTGAAGTGAAGAAAACTTCAACAGGTCTTTACTTTTTCTTTATAATAATTCAAGATGCATCGACATTTTAAAAAATGGACATGACGGAGGAAGGTATAGTCGTAGCGCAAGAAGAAGACAAAAAGCCAGAAGGAACCAACAAAATATTTGCAAAAATTATATGCATAATGTAAACTGTATTCTATACAGCTTTTGGAACGCAAAACTAACTCTTAACTCAAGATATTGAAGATCAGCTCATTTAACATGATTCAGATGCATACTTGCGTTTGTTGCTCAAAGTACGTACTTTTATACATATTATAATATATATGTATGTATGCACTTTGGACACTGTATGTAGGTATTCTACAGTTTAGGGGTTAGTATGAATTAGATTAGTATCAGCATTCATTTGTTTTATGGGCAAGTGTGAAGAGATCGAAGGAAATGAGCGAAAGAATCAGAATCAGATGTCTCATTATCAGTCAAATCATGCGTAAAAAACAATACAATACAAACGACGACAATTTTCAAGCAGCTTTTTGAAACCATAACTTTTACCAGCTTTTTGCCAGAATGAGGAGTGACAAGAGATATTATAGCCAGTTTGCTATAAATTTGAAATATCATGCCTAACTCATAGTGACATATGTACAGGGTGACAAAACTATCTTTCAGATTGTTTTGAAAAACTATTAAAAAACTTCCTACAGGAAATGTGGATAAAGTCACGCAATACTGTAAGCTATTTAGACAACCATAAAACAACGCTTGATCTACGCTCAATTTCTTCGTTGCTAAATTTAAAAATTTACCGTTGCTTTCGGCATAATAAGAAAGATAAATTCATAAACCCTCGATAGAGCATGAAACGAAAATTTTCTACAGAAGTAAAAGACTTCATAATATATCTATTTTGTAACGAGATCACTGTTTCATCAGAGCAAACGCAAGCTAACACAATAAATATCTTCAATTATTTCTATTTCATCAAAAATAAGAAAGTTTGAATATTTCACAACTGAAGATTTTTGTCACCCTGTATACACACTTACTCTATATATACTCGAAAAAAATGATGTACTTTATGTCCCTAATAAAATACTAAATTATTATTGTACCTATTGTAAATACATATGTATGGAGTATAGAGGAGCAAGTATGTGTATCATAATGTCGTGGAAAGGAGAAAAACGTCAACTCGTCATTAAACTATTAAACTCTTTGAGGTGTTAAGTGTTAATTCTTATTAAAGTCCAGTACATTTTTATGTCTTGGCCATCATTCATTCCCCCTCTCATTATCATACAGGAGCCATGTATCACGTAGTCAGTAGTCATGTGCTACATAATATAATAATAATTCCTTTTTCGCCTTTTCCTTGTCACATCATCATCATCACCATACTTGTCCCTTCATAGTTTGTGAGCAGCAGGCAGGTAATTCTTAGTTAATAACGAGGTAATGTATAATGCATCAAAAGTTAGCAAAAAGGATACGTTTGAAAAAATCATTACCAACTCACACCTACAAAGAATACATACAGCTGCATCCTCGTTTTTTTACCAAAATATTCATCTTTTCCTTAACTTTTTCCTTTACTGTCACCTGTACATGAATAGGCTAGTGTGTTTGGACAGTAGTACAGATTATTATTATACTGTCGCATCTTTTAATGACAGAAAACATAATAATGTTCAGCATATTAATAATATGATATTACGCGCCGTACTGATCCGTATAACCTATACACGTTTTTAAAAGCACAATAAATTTTTCACCACTTTTTGCACGTCATAAATTAAAAACCTATCTGCTCATTGAAAATGAATCATTAAACGTTAGATATATAGCAAGCCAAAGACCAAAGACATTTCTTTAGATCATACCTATATTATACATAACGAAATTTAAAAATTATCCATTAAACATGTGTTTTGCAATCATGAAACCCTTTGGTTTTCTAACCAAGAAAATAATCATCACAGCTCATAGTCAATATTTAATAAAATAAAATTTCTTGTGTGATATTATACGCAAATGCAAATTTCTTTTCGGTTGGTAGTCCATTCAACCTGTCTATTATATTAAAACTACAATCGTTTTATTTCTACTATATGAATATAAACATAGTTACTTGTAATGTTTCTCTTTTCCTCGGAAGTGATGATTGCAAGTTTTTTCATTGAAGAAAAATATCAAGAACTCGCAGTCTTGAATTCCCCAGCAAATATACATACATCAAAAGTAGATACATATACACCACAAATCAATCATACAATAACAACATCAACTACTGGTTCTATATATTCTCACATTTATGTTAAGTGTTAGCATATTCTGTCTGTGTTGTATGCGTACATACAGCGTGTATATACCGACATAGGAAGCAAGAATGCTTTGTGTGAACAGTATAAATCTTGGCAATTGAAAAATAGTTTTCTAATTACGATCATTCAGCTCACATTACTTTTTTTTCATTTGTTACAACAAACTCAAAAAGCGCATAGAATTTTACTACAAATGATCTAATTTCAAGAACAGAAAGCGTCGATGGGGATAAGATAGCACACTTACTGTTAGAGCGCATTCGTTATAAATACACATACATACCACGAAGATTGTATTTACTCGTTTTCATTTCTTTTGTAAGTTAGCATGTTGCTTATCTTCTAGTATGAGAATAGTAATACAATATGATGAAACGCTGTGTTATCTATTACATACTGCATTTTGTACGACAACTATTTTCTCTCGTCCCTCTAGTTTTTCCTTTTCATATCATTTACAACAATTATTAGACATCCCGATTAATACATTATTTTTTCGCACTTGTCACCAAACTCTGCATCTGCATACAATTTCCAGTTTAAGAAATCTCATTTGTATGTTGACTTTTTAATATCCTTTTTCAAGTAAAATCAAAACTAATTCAAGAAGAACAGGAAAGTATGGTGAAGTTCTACTTTTCTCTACAGTACGAGAATACAAAATAATTTGTTATTGTTTATTATGGTCCTCTCTTTTGTGTATGTGGTGTGCATATAGCTAAATATAATGTTTCGCCCTGTCGTACATACATAACTTTGTAACATCATCCTAAGCTTCACAGTTTCATATGTACACACAATTTATGTCAAAAATCAACTGCGATACTTTTACTGTAAACACAGGAAAAAGGTAATGTTGATCAACGTACACATTTTTAAAGGTTGTTACACAAATATTACAACTAATAGGCTAACAATATATAGTAGAAAATATGTGCACTAATTTTCTTATATTAAGAATTGACAAGTCACCCAACCACCATATACAATACTACAATATCCAATATACTACAATACGGCTGATTATTGTAATTGTAAGAATAAATTCTGCTAGCTAATTTCAGTCAGGAACAATCGAATTATATAGGCTGTCTGACATTCTAATTCGGTTGTTTTTGCAAGCTGTAATAGTAGGCTACCAAACATACCGAATTCGGCTTCAATGTCGTTTTTAATTTTTGATCACTTGCATATGATAGCCCAAGATCTCTTAACACTTACAGCACTACAATTGAATCCGGGCCAAAATCACTTTACTGAGAGTTCTCGACAAAATCGCATTTTTTAATGTGATGGAAGTTGCATGATGTGTTTCGTTTCATACACTAGTCGCTAAATTCCTCATTTTGTTTGTGCAAAGTGAAATTATTTTTGACAAAATATCAGTTACCAATCCCATTCCCTATGCTGTATTACTCTACAGAGATAGTTGGACATCTGACGTATTATGTACACAACCCTTACACCTATTGTGAACGGACCATCTGACTCACTCCAAAATATTATTCGAATTTACAATTTACATGCTCTTAAAACACACCAGTCGCATTTATTGGCTAGCCGTATGCGGCCAGTGGGAAACCACATAGCTGTATGCCGGCTGAAATCGGCGGTTGTGCAAAGCCGATATGGTGTGATTGCTCTCGACTGAACTTTGTAGACTGTTTTTTCTCTTTTGATTGTCATGATTGTCAATCTTTTATTAAATCTTCACAAATCTTCGCTTTTTAGTCGAGTGACGAGTTGGAGGACAAATGAAAACAAGAAATTTTCCGACCCCACACAACTTTAAAAATAAGTAAAGAATGTATAAGTGAGATTAGCAGCCATTCACATGTAGTGTCTACATCTTTTATACAAAAAACCTATAATACATCAACCTAATTGTAAAGCTAAACACAAAGAATACAGATTATTTGTACAAACAAGTATGGGGCGAGTTTGGAGTTGATAGAAGACAAGAATAGAAAGTCAAAGTCAACATGGAGAGGTAGAATTATCATAGAAAGAATCAAGAATCGTGAAAGATTCCGTCGCAAAACTTTTTCGTCTTTCACAACTTACACCTATGAATGTGTGTGTACACTGTACACATATATTATAATCCTTCATACCTTTTATTACAACTCGTTCCAATCAACCTTCCCATTCAGATTCAGCTTAAAGACTGTATCATAAGTATGTATAAGGTCTTTTCTGGAGCGTAAAACAGAAAGGACCTGAAATTGAGATTTTTGTATGCTTAACAAAGCTGCTTTTGCCCTAAGAGTTGTATATGAACCAGAGCTTAGAAATTTTTTAATTTCCTCGGAGAAATTCTGCACTTCCAGTGTTTTTCTACGCAAAAATGCTACACTGCAAAATTTTATTTGAGGTTTGAAAGCATAAATACGATCCAAATTAATAAGTTCTTTTATATTTACACGACAAAAGACCTGAATCAAATTTTTGTCAATTTAGTTTCAGTCTTATTTCTATATGCAAATAAGAATACGAACAAACTGTTCTAGTTTGGATACATTTTACTGTCCCTACATGCGTATAATATTATTAACTTTATAGGAATATTGAATACCAAATAAATTCAGAAACCACAAAACTGTACAAAATTTAATACTTGTACAATAGAAAAAATAGTTTCATTTTGATTGCTAACAATACTTTTTTGTGTATCATGCAAGAATAATTCTTTGTGTCAAAGTCACAAAACGAAGTCTCGTATCGAGGTGGTTCAATTATTATTACCTCTACTAATCCATCAAGTACATGAAATGAATTAGCTTTTGGTCACTTACATGCAATTTGAAATATAATATGTACATACTGCACACATGCTAACGATAAGAAACTGAAGTCGAATCGTGCATGCAAATATGCTAATATATGCAAAAATCCAGGTATTAGATACTAGACCTTATTATCACAATTTTAAATGAAACGAGTAGAAATAATAAAAATCGTATGCTTACAAGGGTTGACAAGTACAGCCTGAATTTTCTACATTTCATTTCATACATCTATAATATAATATACATATATATTTGCTGAATGTACCTACATTGTACATACATCTACTCGTATTAAATGCTCAATCACACAACGAGTTTTGTGTATTCTACACCGAGGTATTGTTGAAAAAGAAAATTGTAGACTGTTGAGTCAAATCATGTAGATTACAGTGCAATTCACACGTTTTCCACAGCAGACACATACAAATACACATTGTACAAAGGGACAAAAAGACAAGGACTAATGACTCGATACCCAACTACATATAAGACAGAAACAAACACACTTTTTACATAGTGATCATTGATCGAAGACTCAAATTTGTACAAGACTACTCGATGATTGATCGTTCAATAAATATAAAGTGGGCATCGTACACATACACATATGTACATTGTACATGCATAGACACACAAAACAAAAAGCCTTTGCCTTTGCTATTTAACATTTTGTCCTGTCTTCACCATTGAATTGATATGCATAAAATTTGTGAAACTCCCTTCATAATATACTTTATTACTTGCCAATGTTTTTTTCTGACCACACGTAAGGAATTCTCTCTGTGTGTTGAAATTGTTTTAAAGCCGTTGTTATTTCGGTGCATCTAATTTAAAACTTGCGTCATTTATGACTTATGACGGTCAGAGTTTTTTTTAGATACAATGATTTTTTTTCAGATTTTTGAATTGAAAAACGTTTTCTCGTTTCTCGGAAGATCTTGTTAAACGCAAACGAGAATTGAAGAAACAAGATTTGAACATTTTATAGTATCTAATGCCTAGATTTATCTTAATGGTGATATTATGGACAACGAAAAAGATGTTTATTACACGAAAAAGTGATAGCTTATAGCTTTAACGTGATTTGACTGATCCTCAAACTGCACTAATTTCAGAGTATACAAACAAAAAAGAGAAGGAGAGCGGTAGGTAGGAAAATACGTGCTGTATTCGCCTAATTGAAAGGTAGTGAGACGAAAGTCTTCGTAAACTTGTAGGCATAACGCATAAATTGCACTAGTTAATAACAGTTCTTCGTATGTTTATGTTCGACACTCTTTGCATACATACCTTCGAAATTTGAACGATACTTACTACTTACAACAAAAACAAAGCCATTTTCTCACCCAAGAATTTTACACATAAAAAAACATTACAGGTGTACTTTAATTTCGTAGCATCGTAGTAATAACATTTAATATCATGTACACTATAATTAACACGAGTCAAATTTTTATAAATAATAATATTGACTAAAAGAAAAAGCAATACTAATATCTTGCATGTATATATACATGTATAATGTTAAATTCAATACTTAAGCACATATTATACACAGCATGAAGGAAAAATCAATCCTTAAGCATACCAATTGGAGCTTAATTTTTTTGTAAATTCACTCTCTTTCTGAAAGCAGCCCATGGGAAGAAATAGATCTCACCAGATTTTCTAAATGCGACACCTTCAGAACATTGTAGTATATATACATATATACATATTTGTATAGCAATCAGCAAATCTATGCATTTATGCACAACTTTGAAACTAGAATATGTTCCGCGTGTAAATAACATGACAATGAACTAAAAAAACAGTAAATAAAAGCTTTTTTGCTTTCTGTAGCGCTTTTAGTAATTTAGTAAACAGCTAAAAGCAATTTTTACCCCAAATATGAAATATATGTCTAAGTACTAAGCACGCCTCAGCAAATAACTAATATATATTAATTTCAGTTTCATACGCATGTTCTAATGATTCATTTCATAGCAATAACATGCAATTAATGTATAACTAGGTGCACGCGAATGAAAGTTACGAAATTCAAAAGTATAAAAGGAAACATGAAAGATTTATTACCGTAAAGGAGTAGGGGAACCGCTTCTTGTTGGTTTTCCTTAATTGTTGGTTTTCGCTTTTTTAAATGCCACTTTGATATTTGATAACCAGTGTATCCAGTATCCACAGTTCATCTTTCCTTTCGGAAGGGTTTTAAAATCTTCGTTTTCTTGCAGGTTATATTTTAGTTTAGTTTAGTTTTAATGTATTATTCACTTTTCACTACGGTTTTTGAACTCATTCATTAATTCATTAATTGCACAATTAAGTCGAGGGATCTTCTTATACATTTCCCTCGTCCTTTTCTTTAGAAACTCTTCATTTTTTATTTTATTTTTTCCACCTTTAACGTTAGATGTTAACTTCCTTATAAATTATACAATACACATGTTCCTTTACTTTTTATTACTCACGATTTTTTCAATTTTCCACGGATTTCTTATTTTGCACTTGTTCATTTATAACTTTGTATTTTCTTCTGTCGTGGGTGCTTCAGGTGATAGACAGCTACATGCGGACATTATTCTTGACAACTTTTTTGCCATCGTTCTTTTTCTGGACTAGTTTTAACATTTTCGCAGTTATGGTCCTTGAAAAAAGAGTAAAAAGATACATTTTTAATATTTAGGATCTTTGTCACAATTTTTCTCCATGTTCTCATTACACCTATATGCATATAGTATAGGGAGATGTTTTTGCATGCAAGTTTTACGTCCGGAAAAAGCTATCGGTACAGCACTCTTGGGAACCAAAGTTCTAAGGCTTCAAAATCTTCATGTTCATTCTATTTACTAAACAAAATAAAAGTTTAAATTTTAAATAAATATTTTCTGCTTCCATCATAGCTGCCAAAATGCATTGTTTTTTTTGTAGCTTTTACAATACATCATAGCTTAAAAAATCTAATCTGTGTAGAAATTTTTTATCGTCATTGTGCAGGCTGAAACTTTGCCCGGCCCTATTTATAGCAAACTATTTAGAATTTAGATATATTTATAAGAATTCCAAAAAAAAAACTATAAACTACACATAAAAATGTTTCGATTCATACACATGGAAATAAATGAACGTCCAAGATGAAGAACCGCGTAACTCCTATATAACTTATATAGGAGATACGCGGTTAATCGTCTTGGCAATTCAAATATCGTTGTTTAGCAAAAACTAAATATCTGGTGATTGTTGTTAATCCAATGTTTTATTACTTAACCCATAGAATAACATACAAAAATGATTTGAGTGTTGGTAAGTAAACATTTACATAGTACACTGTCTCGCATTATAATAATTAAAAATAAAATACATAATACAAATACGAATATGAACTAATTTTGTATACTCACCCACTATACATATGTGATACTGTTTAAAGGGTCCACTATGAGCTATGAGAATTTTTGTCACCATGATGTTTCCCAGTTAACATATCACGAATGGGATAACTTTTTCCAGGTACTGGTGCTGGTTCACCACTCGCAGTTTCTGGTAGTTCGATGGTCTTGTCACCATGATAGTTTATTTCTGTTCTTTTCATTTTCAAAACCTTATTAACATTAGCCACCAATGTAAACTCTGGATGCTTAGTTGAACATAGCTTTTCACCATATATTTTATCTGGCGGAGGTCGTAATTCGGAGACTAAGGATTTTAGCCTTACTGGCATTGTAGATTTTTTTTTCTGAGAAAGGTTTGGCACAGTTTGAGATCGTGACGAAGATGGTATAGATGGATCAGGGACGTTTTGACCCCCAGATTTGTCTTGAAACATAAGACATGACCCAATTGCTTCCTCGTAGTCGCCGGAATAATACCGGGATCCAATTTGGAGAACTGGAGATGATGAGTCTAAATTATAAAATTTTAGCAATAGTTGAGGATGCATTGCCTTCTTTGGTTGTGGGATTTCGCGTTGTTTTTTACTTTGGCATGTCAAAAAATCATCCGGCTCAACTGCAAACAATTCATCCACACTTGGGATATCATCCAAATCTACATAAATCAGGGATTCTTCGTATTCATCTTCATCATCGTTCCTCGTCGCCATTTTTAAGAGGTTATATCCAGTAGTATATCTATTAAGTAGTAAAAATGCCATCAAAAAATATAGCGCACTTTTATTGCATAATATCATGATATACTACTACTTTATTACGCATAAAATATGTTTTATCACGAAGTGTAAGCTGAAAGCTTTCATTTACTTTGTTTTACCTTTAAGAGTTTAGGATTTCGATACAGCAATTTTCTCTGACAAGTATGAGAGTTCAACAAGGTTCTTGTTTCCTTAGTCTATATTTAATCCTGAGTCCTGCACATGCAAAAAATTATATATTATATTACATTTAAAAAGTTCAAAACCAAAGGATTGAAAATAAAATTCGTAAATTACATACGTATTACTTACCACTTTTACAAACTTAAGAATTACTGACTGAAGTAACGATCTTCTTAAAAGTCTTATGTATGATAGGCTTACTTTTCTACGTTACTTTTTGTACCAAAGGTGAGAGTTAATATTAGTCAAGGTTTTTTGAAAAACCTTGTTTTTGTACCAATCAAAAACACTTAAGAACATTAATTAGGGTATAGTAGTATAGTAGAGTATGTAGCGAATGACAAAACCGCTGCATTTTATGTCTTACCTTTTCTGCTTTTCTCGAATACGAGCACGACACACGGCAGGTAAAGTAAAAACTTTTAACTTTTGACTTACCAACACTAATCACAAAATAAAATTATATTAATATGTTTTTCTTTCTGCTAATGTATCATTACCAACGAATACCGATATATTTTTAACAGTCAAGTTAAGTAAGTAAAATGTTCAAGCATAAAACCGAAACTTTTACAAACTTCAATTTTTTTCTTTTTTCTGCTGATTATTTTTCGGGCTTTAATTTTGAATATCCTCTTGGCGCAGCTTTTAGGTACATTTTTCTTTTCTCGCTACGCATTTGTTTCTTGCTTCAAGGTACATACATAATATTTAAAGTACATACCACATAAGTAGATAAGTAAGGTACCTACTTAAACAATTAACTGCATTTAGATTAAATATAAATGATGATAAGTACTTAAACAACTTTATGAACTTCATATAAATAAGGTACCATTGCTAAAATTATCTTTATAATTGTAATCAAAGTACTGAATGTAAACGATGCCCAGCAAAATTTTTAAAATAAAGATGGTGGAACTTTCTCCACTTTCACTATGCAGAAAACGAATGTACTACTTACAAAAACGTTTTATGACAAAGATATTTAGAGGACAATGAAAGAATTAAAAGAGTCGTTTGTATGTATTTTTTAGCTTTTGTTTTTAGAATGGACAAAAACAAGTCGCTTTATTTAAACTCTAAAAGTACTAATAACATGTGTGTGTATGTACTCTCTATACAAATTGAGATTTTTTTTTACATTTTTTGGAATGGTGGTGTTGTTTTAGAAGATGTATTATTTTTTGTTTGCTTGAGTTAGTACCACCCCCAGTAAAAAGCGTACATTATGTTTTCAAACAGAAACAATATGTTGAAAACTTTCTCTTTCTCACTTTTTGTTTGTTTGTTAAAATCAGTATTATTGCCATAATATAGTATTTATATGATGCAGGTTTGAGACGCGTTTTTTAATAGTACGATACGTATTATTATATAAGTAAACAGTTGGGCATTTTAGTACATAAGTATAACTAACATTTTTAAGTAAATGGCGTTCAGATTAATATTTGCTTTGTATCATGTATAATATAATATAATGCAATATTACAGATCTTTATTCTATCGTTTTTATACATAATATAATATAATATATATTTATATATAATTTTTTATCATTAATCTGTATTATCGATACTCAATTATTTTTTAAGTAGGTATATATAGTGGTATATAAGTAATAGTTTAGCTGTTGAACACGACTACACATTCATCAAGTAAAATTAAAGTGCTTTCTTTTCAACCTTTTTAAAGTATGTTGTATATATCTTTTGCTCTTGTTGTTTTATTTATTCCGTGTATTTTATTTTTCTGGAAGTTTTGGTTCTTTCGTTGCTGTTCTTACAATATTATTATTTTTTTTTTGTTGCTGCTGATATTACACATTTTTCTTGTTGGTTTAAATGCATATTGCATATACATACATAACTAGTTGGTTTGAATCCTGTATCTTTTGTTTTTGATTATTAGCTTGTTATGAAATCATGATAAAATCATGACCATTTTGTTACATATGTATAAATGACGATGGTTTCATTTATGTATATAGTATAAGGCAAGTCACACTTTAGTTTCGAACCAACATTGTCGACATGAATAGGATTGCGCTAGTAGCCAGAGCTGTCATGCTCATGGCAATGAGATGCCCGGGCATCATCTTTTCGGATCCATTGCATTGAGGGGTTGAGCACGTACAATAGGTGACCATAACCTAGATAATATATTTTTATTACTTTCACACTATTGTATAGTTCATAAATCTTGGAAGATTGTAAAACCTATTAGGTATATATGTTACTCATTTTATGTATGGGCTATGGACTTGTTTTACTAAGAAAAAGCTTATAGGTACAAACCTCAAACGTTCCGGCCCTTGTATAACATTTGCTCCCTCCTGGACCAAGAACTATTGAGTCGTCATCGGCAGCCTTTAAAAACCAAAGACAATTGTTTTTTTTTTGTCCTTAAAACTTGATCTTTGATCTTGTCACATCAATATAAATAATAATATATGGGAAGGTTTTGACAAAACTATTAATTCTACACATATCCAGTTTTTACATAAGCTTGTAAACCTAGGTATGTACATAATTTATGCTAGTTCATGTTGAAGCTTTCCCGAGTAAATATTTTATTAGGTGTACATTTTACATCGGATCATCAAAATAACTAATTGAATAACCGCATTATCCCAATTTGTGTAACACGAAGAACAACTAACCTACGCGTAGGTTAGTTGTTCTTTGTGTTACACCTATATGTACCTATGTATGTATTCCTTTGCACGTAGCTACGTGCAAAGGAATACATACAAAGGTACATATAGGATATGGCATGTTTTGTATAATGTTTCCCTTGCCAATTCTTTTTAGCCCTCAACTTCCTTTAATGATGATTGAAGTAGTGTCAAATTAAAGTTGTAATAATTATCTTTTGTGTCTATATCTGTACGTTTGTCAAACACGAGCATATTCACATACTTATTCATTTCAGTTGCATAAACATATGTATATGTATTTAGTTTGCCTACATACATTTTTCATTCTCATGTGTAGGTTGTGTAAATTGCATTTACAAATTTTACATATTATTTACTATGTATACTTTTGTATCACATAGCACATGGCTTTGACACATGCTATATTTAACTACAATACAATTACTTTTTCATTTGGATGTGTATGAAATGTAGGTATGTATACCTAAATACTCACGTTTGCATGTCTGGTTTTTTTGAAGCAGGGTGAAGTTGACTGTGTGTATAGTGTGTATAATAAAAACAATGGATGTTCTGTATTAATCTGTGTACCGTAGATACGTATGTAAATATGTACTAGCATAAATACGTTATGTGTTTGAATGCTAATGTAGGCAAAAGGTATTTATGTTTGACTGTGTGATGTGATGTCTGATGGATAGATGTATAATGTATATCATGTAGTTTGTTTTAAAAATTACTAGTTCCCGACTACCAGAACCCCTGGTCTTTACGAATTTTACGACCAAGGAAAAAAGAAAATATAAACAAGTAATAATAATGACTGTCAATTGCGATTTACATAGTTCATTGCATATAGCACTGCATATAGGACTCTGTAGATAGACGCTAAAGAACTAATACTCACGTTCTTGCAATTTATGTATTATATAGCGTAATAATTTGCATTTCTCTTCACGCTTTTATCGGGTTAAATTCCAACTTGACTAATTTCTAAAAATTTGTACGGACTTCATCTAGATTTTAATTCCTTTACGTCGAGGAAAACGTTAATAGTACCTTTTTAGGTATAATTTAGTATAGGCACACTTCAAAAATGCAAAGCATCCTTGATGTCTAATGTTTGATCTACACTGTCAAAATTCTAAAAGACTGGGCATGGAAAAAAGCATGCTATATTTTCCCCATTTTAGTATTATTGCTCTATTTTTAATTAAACGTTTAGTAAATACTTTCCAGTTTTATAAGAGTCGTAATGAAAATGTTTGAAAAATATTTCAAACATTTTATCGCCACTACTTACATTGTAACGGCATTGTACATACAAAATGCCATTTATTTTGAACTTAAAGTAGTTACATTCGTGTTTGCAATTGACTGTTGAATACATACATAATAAAGTACGATTGTGTTTTTTTACACCCTAGAATTAAAATCTTGTCAAGTTATATGAAAATTTGATTAGATTTGATAAGATTGTGGAATTTTGATGAAATTTCCAGGGCGATTATAAAAATATTAAAGTTTGACCGGATTTGATGAGATTTGACAACTTTGTACAATTTTGATAAGGTTTCCATGACGATTATAAATTCTCACCGAACTTTGGTCAAACTTGACATGATTTTCCATCAAAAAGGTGCCAAGCTTACATGAGATTGTTTTTTAACATTTTTTGGAGTGATGAACAATCACACTCCAATCGTGCATGTGTAAATATACATGTACGTTATACAACCCTCCTATTTGTATAGTCCTGTACCTTCCCAATCCAACAAACGAAAATGTAATGTAATAACAGAGTAAAAATTGAATTACTTATGCAATTACTTACCACATCTCTGGCGCTGGCTTTCTTCTCACCTTCCCATCCGCAGGCTCGAACAACGCGGAAATCCGATTTACCTCCCAAATTGACTATAAAGTGTATTCGACATAGAAAACAGAAGTTTTAGTTATAGAACCACAAAAATAACTTAGATATGGATTTTTACAGAAAATTCGCGAACAACTTTCACCGTCTAGTCAGTATACATTGAAATTTATACATTTTTTCATATATGTACCTTTTTGAACATTTTTCCTGCAGACCGTGGCGTTTCTTCCGGGTAATAATTGCTCACAATCGACATCTGCCACTGTGGAATTACTGAATGGATCACCACAATTGGGATCTCTAGCACTGTTACACTGGTAACATCTTAGTCCCATACCTTTGAGAATAAAGAAAAGCAAACCCCGCAAGTATTATATATTATCAACTCTAGAAACAAAGTTAAGCATTTAAAATGTAATATGAGTGATTACAATTAATTTTTGCTAAAACTATTTATAGTTGTCCCCATTTTGCAAAAAACAATAATGCATGCAAAAATAATTTACACGGATAACATTAAAAATAAAATCGATTATACATATCGTTTTGTCCAAGTAAACCCACACACGCACACATTCTTATATTATACACTATATACACATACACACACACACTAATATCTGCATCGTAAAGCTACCGCAGTAGTATTGAAATTCTTAAATAAAGAAAATAACTGATTCAGAAAATTCTAAAAATATCACAAAATGCAAAATTGTAAATTTTGCTCTTTCTTATAAAACCGCAATAGATAATGTATAGTGGGCGTTTTAATATTATGGAAAATGGACTCACCTTCCCGTAGACAAGTAACAATGAAGAGCAATATTAGAATTTCGTAATTCATTTTTGTGGAACGTGTAAATATAGTATGTAAACGTATTATATAAATATAATAATAATAATAATAACAATGGCAGTGAGTTGATGAATGTGTTTATTCCTTTGGAACTTCCAAGTAGAGATTTCTCTATTTGTTTAACTGAAGACTTGAGAAAATAAATGGAGAAAACCCTAGATCAAGATCAAGAGAAAATATTATAGAGCCGAGACAAGAAGAGAAAGGGAAACAGATATATAAACAGAGAGACAGAGAGAGAGGGAGAGAGAGAGAAAGACAAGAGAGTGGAGAAAGAAATAATACGACGAGAATACTGAAAAGGGAAGAAGTGAAAGAGTTTGGCCTCGGATTTCACACATATATACATATGCAACTCACGTATACATAATGGCAATGTATATAGGGACAAGGCGCCGGGTAAAAGTAATGAGGGCCAAAGATATAATATATTGAAAGTGTGCTATATAAGCTCTCTCTCTCTCTCTCTCCATTTCACTTTGGAGCTTGGTATATATACTCAACTTGGTGAGGGGTAAAAGCGAGTAATATGGCGTCCGCAGAATAGAGCTCGTAGATCGATAATCTGGGCGTAAAAGTAGTGAAAGAACAAGTCTGTATTATGGCATTATATATTTGCCATTCGGTTTTCGGACGAAGTCGTCCTCGTCTTCAAACCGTGACGTCATAAATACATACTGCCAGCTTCTTCTCTTTCCTATAAGCTTGCATATTTGATATTGCATACCTGGGCCTTGCTTTCGGCATCAAATACATGTGCCTCTCTATTCCTTATGAACTTATTCGTTCCAATAACGTTCACAGAATCGATGTTGAGCAAATAAAGTAGACAGGACACAGGACACCCTTTCCAATCTAAATGCGAATTTTTCCCTAATAATTTTAGCCGTTGAAAATAACTTTTCTGTTTGTGCGTTATTTCCCACAGTGGTACAAAAACTTGAGTAGGTAGGTGCTTCAGAGGTGCAATTGTTTTGAATGTTTTCTTTTTTATTTTCATGTTTTTGGACCTTAATTTTGAAATTTGTTAATGTCGAATTATGAAGTGTAGGAAGTCCATTTCAAAGTGTCATCATTCATAATTAGCCTGGTTTGTGATCAAATATCAATAAATTGATAAAAATATGAGAGGATTTTCACCTTTAATCCTAGAGTAGGCCCTTGATTCTATATGAGCAGTTCCTAGAGTCGAGTCTCATACCTCATAACGATATGAATATGTATATGTAATTGTTGGTTATGAAATCAAGATAGCACAGGGTTAGGCAGAAAAGACTGGGTAAATGGAAACTTTCCGCACCCAAGGTTTTCATTACTTTAGATGGAAACTTTCCGGAAAGTTTCCCAGTCTTTTCTGCCTAACCCTGTACACGTCTCTATGCTGATCGTGAGCTGGTTCATCCCTAGCTGTATATTTATACAAAATACGAAAAAATGTATGACAATCCCGTACTGTCAAGAAGCACATTCTTCTTCACTTCTGTGCTATTTTATACTTTTTTTGGGAAATATTCAAGTCAGTAAATTGTAATAGCAAGCAAAAATCCCATGTGTACTTACGATAATTGTAATACATACTTATATATTGTATGGTATTTATATGTGATATGTATTTGATTTCAATTCCTCTTCCGTTTCTGTAAAAAAAGTCACGCTATTATGTATAAAACAAAGCGTGTAGTGCACAGCACAAGTCAGAAAGTTTCTATTTTGTATGCATGTATGTGTGGACAAAAAAGACACATCGTATTCACGGGTTACAGAAACTGTACTTTTAAGGTTTCCTGTTTGCTCAAGAAAATCCCTCCATGTTCACATATTGATACACTTATTTTATGAGCTATTATTTGCAACATATTACTCCAATGTTGCATAATATTATGTTTTATCGTTAGACGTTAGACATGCATGGACATAACTCTTAAAATGGACTTACATTTCTAAACCTCTTTCAAATTCATGGCACATGGCTAAATGACTTTAAGTCTAAGTAAATTTGAGTTACTCGGCCTCACATTTTGTAAAACTTCCAAGTTAGTTGAATTTTTAAAGCGTCTTAAGTAGCTTTGGAAGGATTTTTTTTCTACAATGAAACAAAAATGAAGTAATACAGAAAGACAAGTCAAATACATACAAAAATCAGTCTGCTTTATTAATAAAGGTGTAAGTATATTCTTTTCTTGAAGCGCATTCAATTATAATGGGCTCAATGTTTTTCTTCATTCTGATTCAAGATACACTTGATAAAAACATCTCTCTTGGATGTGGGATGCTCGTAACGCATATGACATATCATAATCTGTGTGCACATTGTTATTTAAGGTACCTATCTGCAGATTATTTATTTTTTTCTTATATATTATAAAATCACATATAATGCATGGACATGCACATGGCCCTTACATATGCTTCCACGTATAATGTATAGCTCTATAAAATATTATACCAATAATAAAACAGATTTTTTTGGGAACTCGTTACAGGTGCTCCAAACGTTAAACATAATAATATGTAAAAAGTAGTCTAACACAAAATGTGTAACAAAATATCAAATCGAGTTTTTTAAAAAGTTTTTATAAAAGATTTAAAATGTACTGATAAATAACAATAAAACTGGATACATTTTTTCAAGGGGAAATTTCAAGAAAAAATTGTACACATACTAAAAATGTTTGCAGGAAATTCTCCTTCCCTTTCGCAGCTCTTTTCACATTCATTTATAAAATGAAAACAGTAGCGTGTATGTATATGAGTACACACTGCTCATTTTATAAGTATGTACAGTCGCAGTATGTATATTATGTTGTAGATCATTTTGTACGTTAGACACGTTATATATTTTAGATAATTACACTAATATGTCTAATATTTGCAAGGAAAAATACAAATAATACATATATTATTTTTACAATAACAGCTATAATTTTAAAGCTTAAGACACATATCCACTACCCGTGACATCGCAAGTGAAATGATAACATTTGAGTCGTTATCAGGGACGTATAATACTTTTTCATCTTCTTTAGTTTAGTTTTAATTGTAATTTGGATCCCTACATGACTGGTCAAAAAATCCCATTTTTGACACCAAGTTTTTAATAAAATTTAAAATTAAAAATCGACGAAAGTCGTTTTACTCACGATTTCACGAGAATTGTATACCGGCCTTCAAGTTTTTCTCATAGCAGGATAATAATATGTAATGATTACACAAATCTCTCCGTGTTAAAATTTTATAATTTTATAAATAACAAATAACACGCAGTAACATAGTGTTTTTAAAATCACAAATATACCAATTTTTCATTGAAAACAGACAGGTGCCTCGAACATATTATGTCATTTCAAAACCGCTCAAGATAATATTGTATATGGTCACAACAAAAATTCATTAATAATTATTTGTTTTTAGTTTAATTTAGTTATAGTTTTTTCTTGTTTGTAAAAGAATTAGGGGGTTTGGGGTTTCTTGAAATTCTGGTAACTTCTTCGGAATTTTTACTTTTATTGGTATAACTATTAGTAGACTTAAAATTAGAGCTTTTCGCGTTCGACTTATGAAAATTTGAGGTATCTTTAGAGTTATTAGAGTTATGTTGATTCCTTTTGAGCGACGAAGACGAAGAAAATGGTTTGGAATCAAATAAGCTTTGTGGCTTAGACTCAAATGAATTAGATTTCCGAGATTTAAAAGAATCGTTTTGTTGCCGTTGTTGGTTAGGTTTGTTCGAAGAATTCACATAATGTCGATTCGATGGTACATGGTCGTTTTGGAAAGGTGTTGTATCAGATGAATTGAATGTGGTATTATTATTGGTATTACTATTATTACTGTTCGAATTGCGTCTTTGAGGTTGTTTCTTATCCATGTAAGCTGGCGATTCGCTATATCCCGGTGAGTATTGGGAGTTCATTTCGTGACTGGTTTCTGCTGTGAACCTTTCATTTGAATCACTATATTGGTTTGAAGACGTGGTGTAATCATTGGCAGCTGACCCTGATTTCTTTTTACTCTTAGACTTTGTTTCCTCCTCAAAAGATAATTCTGATATTTTACGTTTTAGCGCACGTCCTACAGTGATTTCTGGCTCAGTCCAACGGCAATTCATCTAAAAATGTGAAAACAAAACATGAAATAATGTAAAAACAAAATATGTTTATGTTTACATATAACCTGCTCTTTTTACTGTTATTAGCAATAATAATAATTATTGTCGTCTATTGTTGATTACAAGAAAAACCATTGAAAGTGTGCACATCATTCACATAAAATATTCACATTTTCAGTGTACATAGACGGGAAAGTTGAATAACTTTGAGATAGTATTAATATACTCTGAATACAAATAGATAATAAATTATGTAGTTCAAAATATCCTTACACTTCTGTGGCCCCAGTGACCACACCGATAACATATAAAAAAGTTGAAGGCGTTCTGGAATCGACCTGTTCTAAAAGGACCATCCAATCGGACTCCCTGATCAATTAAAGCTAAATCTGTTTCTAAATTATCAGGATCAATCCACAGAGACTCTTCAGGGTTGAACGGAATCTTTTGTATTACATCCTCCTTTACACCCAGTAGAAACCAAAATACAGAATCTTCTTTCGTCATCTCACTATTTGTTTCCTCTAGACTATTTTGTATTCTATAAAAAACAACAACAAAACACAATAAAAAAATGCACACTTTTCCCTCAATATAATATCCATATTCATGAACGAAAGTGTCTCTTGTGTATTATGTATTATGTATAATATAAGACCATTAAATAACATTTCTCCTACTTCATTCATCATTAAATAAGATCAATCACATTGGAAATTAGAAATGCATCGTAAACAATGATGTTAATCTGATGTAATCGTTACATGAACTAAACGATATAAAATATCAAGGTTAACTTAACAAGGCTAATAGTTCTAAAGCATTTAAATGTGTACACAATCAAATTTTTGACTGACATGCGACGTACCTTTTCAAGAAATCTATACAATTTTCTGATTCTTCCTGTTGAAAAACGGGCAGTGGAAGTTTAAATTTAGCCCATTCCATCTTACACAAACCTCGAACTCTCTGTGTGTATTATGCAAGAGCTGCTTTAAATTTTTAAACTTAAGTGGTATCTAATGATAAAGTAATCATTTGATAATATATATATTGCTTTTAGTTCAACTTTAACTGAGTAACATTAACAATTTTAAATCGGCTTTAAGTCGATCTCGTTTCGAAAAACGAGGCAAAGGCCGAAATTAATTTTCTATGGAATTTGCAAATTCAAACTGGTCTTTCAAAAAAGATGTATGCGATTCAAGGATATACAACCAAACACGTTTTTCTGCTGTACTGGTAATAATAACATATGGGTGAAAAAAGAAACAAATAATATTTTTCAGTGAAACCTTAAACAAAAGCTAGAGGTATGAAATATTATTTCATGTTGAAAGTTAAAAGAAAGTTAAAAACAATCATCATGTCAGTCCGTACTTTTTTTTCAACGCAAAAAAATCAACATATTTATTTATTGCTCTCCATATTTTGTTTATATATATACATATACATGTTTATATTTATATATGTATGTAGTATGTATTTTATCGTGTTTTTTCCAATATAGTTCACTGCTATTTATTTATTTATTTTTAAACTTTTCCCCTTTGACGACGCTTCTTTAGTATCTTTCGAGATCCACATATCACACTATATAATCATAATATAATATATTATTTTATCCTTAAAAAACATTTTTCATTTTAAAATCACAGCATAAAGAAATTCCATATTCTAAATCCATTTTATATTCATCAGGTCACACGTTAGTATCACAAACACCGTCCCATCCACTTAATTGTATATTTAAATAAATATATATTTTTAAAGGCTGCCTTTCTTCCAATAATTCTTTTTTATTTAACAAATATTCCCCTATTTTTTGTTGCAATATTGTAGTTTTTCGCCTCGAAACTTTCTACAACGTGAGTTTCTTTTAAAATTATTATCATATAAACAAGATTTTTCTTTGTTTTGATTCGTTTCCCCTTGATCATTCAAACACAAAAAGTGCTACAATAATCTATATACTAATACATAAGTAATAGAAGTATAATTTCTTCCAACCGCTATTTTATAGTTTAAGCGACCATTTAAAATAACCGACCTTTAATTTTTAACTTCAAGTTCAATATGTGATTATTACATGTTAACATGTAATAATATAATGTAAGTTACCATATTTTAGCACAATTGTAAATTGTACACACACATTCCAATCTTTCTTTCTGCCTGTCTCTTTTCATTTTTGACGTAATCTTTACTTTAAATATATATAATAATCAAATATATTTTCTCTTGACTAAACATGTATAATTTCATTTCAAAGCTTTATCTCAATGATTTTTTTTGGTAAAATACTTTGTTGTTGTAAACTTGCCCGCAATTCATAATATATTCTGATAGTATTTTTTTACATATTATACAATATCCATAAATATACTATAGAAATATAAATTGACGATCAACGTCAAAGCATCCGCATTTATCTTTCTTCCTTTCCATCAAAAATATTACCCAACAAAAACAAAATATATTCCTATATATAGCTTTCTTTCTTCAAGCGTTTACATCAATTAGGTAATGTATAGGTAATAGCAATAATATAACCACATTCCAATTCCCCCCCACAATCACATTATTACAATTTCAAATTTTTCCCTAACAAACATTTCACTCATATGTCTTACACTTTCACTTTACAATAAATAATCCCATAGAATTATATAGTAAAGGCCTTTTTATACTTCATTTAAGGAGCTTACGTTACGTGAAATTGATGATGTGCTATTTTAAAAGCGATACAAAAACTCATTTTCAAAAACGGAGAGGTCATAAAGTTTTACTTTTTTGGTGAATTGCCAAGCAATAAGCCTTTACAAGAGCATGTTCGTGAACATGTGAACAAATTTTATTTGCTAAAAATTCCCCGAAAAAGTAAAATTTTATGACCTCTTCGTTTTTGAAAATGAGTTTTTGTGTCGCTTTTGAAAATACATAACTTTCACGTAACGTAAGCACTTTACATGAAGTATAAAAAGGCCTTAAGTACTTATGTATGATGTATATTTTGTATTGGAGAAAGGTTTTCACGAAAAAATGCAGCATTATTTTAACATTTGAATCCGTGCTTTTCGCTGGTAATTATTGATACTAATAATATGTAGAATCAGTGCCGAAATTTCAGTAAGTAGTGGAAATGCGAGCTTTCACTCAACCCTTTCTCCAATATTACAATACATACAACATATGAGCGTACTACATATAATATACACACAAAATACATCATCATCACAATAATGTTGAATGTTGGTGTTCGTAATTGAGTGTAGGCATTTTGTGTGTGTTTGTGTATGTATTTTATAGGATGAGATTGTTTTCACCATCAACCATAGCGTGTAACAATTTTACTTGAATATTATTATAAGTAATTTATATATTGTATATAGGTACTGCAAATTGCAATCTTGTATTTTTTCGATCAGGTAGATAGATATAGATTATTTAATAATAATAATTTCATTGTTCTCCCCTCCCTTTGTTACTGTATGTACTAAAATGACTAAAATATGACACATGATTATACATATACAATATGCATTCATTGTTCGAATCTTTTTTTACACTATTATTTAATAAAACCATTAATAGTTTTTTTTTGCTGTCTTGAAAGGCGCCTTTAAAATATACAAATTATTTTCCCCACCCATAAAGCTGTTCTCCCATCACATTTGGTACCGTTCCTTTGATCCATTTTTAGGTTTTGGTTTTTATGTATGGTGAATTGTTGTTGTTTTTTCTGTTTTTTTCACGTAGTAATTATTGTACACATATGTATATATAATATAT
>JAQIVE010001242.1:0-26478 GCA_034698285.1 Sminthurinus bimaculatus
TTCCTACATGTGTGCCTAGCATAGAAAGGACACTGTTTAAAACTGTATCATGTTAAGGTTCATTCGCTAAATACCTGCTGAGATATAAAAGTTTCATTTTTGTTGCAGAAATTATTTGTCACCCTGTACATACGTACAGTATAGCAGTTACTTTCGTATTTTCTTGTGCTCTTCCGAGTTCTAGTGTTCTACATTATTGCTTCCTGCTCTAAGACTTTAAAGCGCGGTGTGTGGGATTCTGGAAGCAGGTTGTTCTTGTCTCGTTTCTTGTCTAGAGCTCTTTTACACCTAAATACATGTTTGTAAAATATACACTGAATACATATATTATACGTTTGTACTTATGTGAGGGACTGAGGAATAAAAAGTGTGCTTGTTACGTTTTAACCATATCTCTTTCCTCCATCAGTTTACAACAATTCAATTGAGAACCGTCGGTCGCGGAAATATTGACAGACGGGACTTCTTTGACTTGACTTGCTCCGAATCCAATGCATGAGACTGGCAGCATTAGGGGATGGATTTCTACGAAACCTAAATAAAATGTATTCACTACAACGATTTAATATTGTACTTTCCCACAAAACAGACACCACGCCACAGAGGAAGGAAAGAAAAACGTCAAGGTAGTCTGAAATGCACACCTAAAAGAGTAAAAGTATTGTATACGCTTATGTAGCAATTTTACAAGCATTCTTTCGTACCCATGTACATAACTATGTTTATGCACACATGCAATTTCTATTCAGGAAAGACAGGTTCTTGTTTAAGTCCAAGTAGACGAATTTTTAACTCAATATCGGCATCGAAGTCATTTTTGTTATTTACGCTGTAGTTGCGTATTCAAAAACATACAGCACAAAAATTATTTAAAACAAAACATCTTCATTTTTAGTTGATTCTGCAACATAATATCAAATATACAAATTTATTTGCATAGCAAATCCTTTTGTTTAATTTGTTAAAACAGTGGGCGTGCTTAAAACATGTCCAATATCCAATATGTCAAAAATGAAGGCCATTGGTTTTGAAAGTCGGTGGTTAGAAGTTACAAAAAGTAAAAGGGGTTATAAGTTATAGGGGAATCACACGTAACAGTTGTTCATTCATGTATATAAATGCATATAGTAATAGTGATTGAGGTATGTATCGAACGTAAATTTAGAAAAACTTTATTGGGACGATTTATTACCAAGTGGATTTCAAACCGTAGTGCACATTACAATTTAGTGGAAAAAGAACGAAAAAATATAAAAGTAAAAAGGACTGCTAAAGAAAAAGACGGCGGTAGACTGTAGGTAGGAGGTAAAAGTCGAGAATTTACACTGACTCAGCTATCTAGAGAGTATCTAGCGCAACTTGAAGCCAGAGGCCGAGTTTTTGCTTTCCCTCGTGTCTCCTTCTTGCCTTTTTTACCATTTTGGTACAGCAAGGCGTACATGGATAGAGTCAGAGAGATTTGTGGTCCAGGAAAGGAAGAGAAAAGGGGGGAGATTACAATGTACAAGTTTCAACAATCTACATATGCAAGTTATATGTGCACGTATGTACTCCTTGGCAATTGTGAGTAAAATTACTACATCATTGTCTTTATTTTCTCTATTTCTCTCTCCTACATCCTATAATACAGGAACTATTGCACTCTCATCAACGTCTCATTTTGTTTGGTCGTGTCGTTTAGAACGGAGTTTATTTACGTGTTTGCATTAGCATTAGAGTCTTAGTTTTGTGGTGAGAAACAAATGAGTTTGTGTATGAGAGCAAAAGGGAGGAGTTTTGTCCTACTTTCCCTGATTTGGACATGAATTCTACTTTAATTCTCTACAAAACTTTCTTTTATTTGAGAAAGACGCTCTGTTGTGTGTAAACGGACTATTGTGTATTATGTAAATGCTTTTATCCCTGTCTAATATAAACTTGATGGTAAAATTACGTGGTAGTAATAATTATTGTTGTATACATGAAATTTTGCGGTTTAAATAATAAATAATAATGCTTTTGTTTTTTCTTTTAATCTTTTTATGGTCTTCCCGGACGGCTTAATTTATGGGAATCCCCACCACTCGGATATTTTGAAACTGTGTCGTCGTCAACGCTTTTTAATCCAATCACCATCCCTATATTGGAATCGGAAATGAAAAATGGAACCATCTACTTTTTGAATGAAAATCATCATCATCATCATCATCATGTATCTTGTTGTGAAAAAAAATGGGTGAAAATGGTGAACTGTTTGGGATCTTGTAAACCTGGCAAAATTGTGATATGAAATGGACACACGTGTGCAGTTTATAGCAGCATCGGACAAATTATGGTTTATGTTGGAGATGTACTCCTTCGTGGATTATTTCACGATCCCTCCGTCCTTCGTCTCGATCTATTTGGATCGAACATGGATCGGGCTTCGGTTCCTTCGAGCTCTTCGGCTCATGACTGTTCCCGATATCCTCCAGTATCTAAATGTTCTCAAGACCTCCAGCTCAATTCGCTTGGCTCAGCTTGTCTCCATTTTCATCTCTGTGTGGCTCACGGCGGCTGGCATTATTCACCTGGCAAGTCCATTTATTTCACACTCAAAATCATTCTTTTTTCTCCTCCACACCCTTTTAGTCTTTGAATTTGTCGTTTATTTTCCTTCCCTTTCCTCCTTATGTATATATGTTACAGAGATGTACCTACAACCTACACGATACTCTTTTCTTCCCTCTACGTAATGTCTCTGATAATGTAAAATGTTAATGTAACTGTGAATGTAAGGTTATAGTAATTTCGTTTTTGTTCATCCTTCTTAAAACTATAATCATAGACTATGAAGTATATTTAAGCAGGAGCATATTATATAGTGCTATATTTACAGATGCATGTATTTTCAAATTCATATTGTAGGTACAACGAGCAACAAACAGAAACAGTTTTCCTAGTTTTCGTCCCACTTTTCTCTTTACCTTTTTTCATTTTTTGCTCAACAACGCTGGCTCTCAAGATGGAGTTGGAACTGCTCAATGTACATAGACATATTTTATAACGGATAGGTAGCGTGAATAAAAGTACAAAATTTGTATTACACACAACGTAGTGTAATTCAAACAAAGTACTTGTAAAAGGCTTTTGCTCGTTGAGGAAAAGTATTTGTTTCATTGTATTTTGTCTTTTCCTCGTGAACAAAAATAGCCATAATAATAATTTCTAAAATCATATGATGGACATAACGAAAGGTAGTAAGAAAGGGAAAACGAGGATGAAACCCGGAATTTTACTCAAGCTTTGTGAGTGTATTCAATCTTCTGAGGTTTTACTAAGTATAACAAAAACTCTCATAGATTGAGATGAGGAAGAGCTAGTAATTCTTTGCATAATATATGAGTAAGCTGACACGGCTCCCGTTCTTTAAGGTAAAACATAGAGAGAGGGCAACTAAAACCGAAGGCAGAAAGTAGGAACGGAAGGAGCTTCATTAAAATTTGCATAATAAATAAATAGAGTTGACTCAAAAGACAACTCTGCAAACTTGTTTACTCCTTTTTCGAGAAAAGTTCGATAGATGGGCGCACAAAAGTAGTGAGCAGCAAGGAATAAAGAAAAAATGTAATGGTCCAGCTATAGAGGATACGAGAAGACAACACTTTTTCCCGTTCACCATGGCAATAGACAATGCACTATATGTACTCAAATATTTTCTTTTCTTGGCGTGTTTAAAGCAATTTACGCGCCTAGCAACCTCTGCGCTATCGTTGTGAAAAATATGATGTTCAAAACACATTGGACTTTAAAGATCTATATGTGAGACATATTTGCATAATATGACACACAACGTTTTTCCAGGCAGGTAGATATCTATGTATAATGTATGCAATCTATGTATGCAATTATAATGCTTATACGCTATGTTTGTCTCCGTTATTTTCTGGTGTTTTCATTTCCAAAACGGTATTACAAACTAGCTCGAGTCGCTTTGTATTTACTTGGATGACATTTCCCTGTTGCTTTCAACCTGAACGGCAAACGGTGCGTACAAGCAAAGATCAACAAATCGAACTAGAAAGCTGACATGTGCATATACTGTACAAATTACGCATGCATATATATTACATTATATGTTATGCATGTATACAACCGGAAAAAAGTAGGAACACTTGTATGTGAATTTATAAACGGCATGTATGTACATCGTTCATTTATACATACATGCATTCATTTTGCACAAGAGGATAGGAAAATGGAGGTCCTCTTCGTATGGTACTGTGGTAATCAGCTATGACAGAGACTTTCTCCCCTTCTTCATTGCTTACCCTCGCTCTTACTTTCTCCTCTTGGTCTTGAGCCTGCAGGAAAAAGATAAGCTGGAAAAGTAGAGTATACAAAATGGGCAAGTGAAGACGAGCCCAGGCACTCATGTATACATTATTAATCATCTAAGACTCAGCAGATTCTGGTTCACGCTTATTCTCGTTCTCGTTCCATTTTCATCCTCTTGTTCAATCTCTCTCTCTCTCCTTTTCTATTTCCACATACATGTACCGTCTAACCATGTTGTCTTCCTTGTACTCTGTTACTCAACTCACTCTTGTAAATTCCATTAGCATACAACAAATTGCTAAATGTTGCTCACATATTTGTATGCACGCTAAAGAGGTCTCTCTAGTAGCGACATGTTATATTACGGTAACTATGTTTGCAGCACTCCTCTTCTCTGTGAGTGCCAAGTATGACATGAACTTTTAACAATGGGACAGAAAATTAACGTAGATATAAATCTACCAAAATCGATGGCTCTACCTTGTACCTTAAGCCATGTATTACACCCATGTAGTACCGCAAAGTTTGTTTCTGTTGGTTGCTAAACGGGGGCAACAAACATCGTTTACCTTAAATCGGGATGTATGTTTATTGCACTGTATTGTATTGTATTTTATTTATATTTATGTGCTACACACGCTCCGATCCTTCTGGTTGAATGGAGAATGGATGAATGAATGGAGGCGATGCAAAATGGTACATTGTTTGAACATTATGGCCATCATAGATTTTGGTTGTTTCCATAATTATTTTTAGTCATTCGTCTTTTTATATGTTATTTTAAGTATAACATTGGTGACACTTTTTCTGGATGTAAAATGAAGAAAGATAATGTGCATTATGCAGGAAGGAATTTGCTTAAGAACGCTCCTAATTGGTTAAAGGGTATACAGTATTCATGCATAATAATACATACACACGGACAAAATCAGGCGGGTGACATATTTTTTTGTAGCTTCAACCAAGCATAAATAATTAAATAATCTCCAATTTTGTATATAGAGGTATACATTATCCATTATAACTATCTATTACATTATAAGATAGTTTATTCCAGACTGCTAATAGATGTGAAGACATGACAGGCATTCAACTTGGAGCCCATTATGTGTAGTCAGTCATAATCGAGATGATAAGGTGAAGTTATTGAGCCTGAGATTTTGGCGGAATGGGCAAGGCTAAAAGAATTTCGCCATAGATTACGTCTTGCTGAAAGAGATCTGTCATGGCGAATTCTGGGAAACGACTTTGTTATCTCATCCCAAAACTGAGATTGACAGGCAATTGACTCGACGATTATCACTAGAATGTACACATTTACAAATGTAACAGCTAGAGAGGATTTCCTTTAGAGTTAGAGTCTAACCATATGTGAAGATAGATGTGACAAAATGACTTTTTTTGTAGCATTGCATCCAGAATTGATTGTAAACAACGTTGGAATTCCTAAGGGAAATTCTGTAGGTTGTAAGTAGGCCTCAAAACATTGCCCTTCTTAAGCGAACTCGAAATTCTAAAAGATTGTGACCATTGACCAAATTTTGAGATTTGAGAGCGCTTTTTTCTCATATACAAGAACTTTTTAACGTACGCAGGTAGGGTTGTTAAACACCCCAATCAGCGTGTTAATAAAAATAACGTCGTTAGTCTGCTTTTGTTCTTCCTTAATCTTTTATTGATGTTGAAAAATTTTATCTATTTCCGTCTGGAGATTTCGGTCAATTTCATTGTATGGCCTTTCAAAATAACGAAACGTTGCTATGGAAATGCCATATACCTACTAATGTACGTGCCTAATTCCATATATCTAATACATTCAATACATTCCATTTTGCCCTTCCATATAATATGTGTCTTTGAACATTTGTAAGCATTAGAACCTGGAATGAAACTTTTTTTGAAAGGCGTTTGTAATTATAAGTTTGGTCCAAATCACAACAATAACAGTGGTACAAACTTTTTTCTAATGGAAACGCGTGTAAACATGCCTATATGGCGAGGAATGGAACTTGAGACTTAAACTACGTTTTTAGACGAATCAGGGTAAGGACCGACTTCTTATTTATATACTGTTCAATGGTCATAAAAGTTCGGACGACAACACGAGGGATTTGCTTTTACGTTAGATATAAATAATTCTTAGGTATAGTAATTGTGATACATAGATTAGTTGTTTGCAGAGATGTCTAAAGAGTATAAGTAGTACGTAGTATAATATTACAACGAAAGGTCAACTGAATGAAGTAACAACGGGCCTATATCCTGTATCCTGTACACATACACATGGTGGTAAACTTATTGATTCTTTTATTTATAAGAGCGACAGTGTATGTTTATATCCATGAGCAAGCCTTTATTCTTTATACGATGAGGGAAAAAGTGTTTGCATTTCTAAGCGATCAGTTCCTAGAATGATGTGTGTACGTTTTGAGCTAAAGAGGCTAAAGGCTAAGAGCAATGAGTGGACTCGTTGACAACTTTTCATTCAAAAAAGGTTCATTTTGTCTCAAACTTCCGTTTTTGCATTGCATCATAGAGCTTTCAAAGAAGAAAAAGTTTGTAATCAGTAATCACAAAAAAGGGAAGCAAAATTCAGGGACTATTTACGGTGTAGGTACATGCTATCTTTGCAGCAAATATAATTCTATGTAATACTGTGCATATATTCATAATTCATGTCATCGCGTGAAAATGGGAATAGAAAAAATTCAAATGTCAGTGATAGAATTCTGTAATCTTTCTGTACATTTTCTTACGCATACTGCGTTCTACAATTTTTAAATTGAAACTTTTCCTTTACCTTGATCTCATCCAAACAAAAATCTCACATATTCCAAAAATCTACTATGCAAAAAACGTAAAGAGACTGGAAAATTCATTCTCTCTCCTCTCTTCCTCCCTTTCTCTCTGTACACTGTAGTCGCTAGCATGGATGATATATATATTCCAGTTTTTACAATCGATTTTCAGTTAATGACGACATTTTTTTCTTTTTATAGCTGGAAAATTCGGGTGATCCTTTGGATTTCAAGAATCCACATCAAATGTCCTATTGGACATGTGTATACTTTCTTATTGTGACAATGTCAACGGTCGGATACGGAGACGTTTTCTGTCATACCGCATTAGGTCGGACTTTTCTCGTCTTCTTTCTCCTCGTTGGCTTGGTAAGATCTCCTTTTTTCAACTTATATTTACTTTTCGTCGTTTTTATTTATAAATAACATATAAAGATGATTTATATTTTCTTTTATTGTAAAACTGCAAAACATAAATATGTATGACTATTTAATTTTGCGTTTCTCTCAAGTTGAGTATGGACAGGGAACTAAAATGATTGTAAAAGTTAACTTGATAGTCTGATTCGAAAATATTCTTTGTGATTTGTGTCAAATACTGGACTAAAATGGTTTACTATTTTCTTCATTTTATTTCAAGTGTTTAGGCAGGCATTTTAAAATTAAATGCATCAAAAGTCCAAATCTTTCGTTACTCATTATATATGTAGCAGTAACATTATGTAATTTCATTTGAAAGGTGTAAAGTATGGAATTATCACTGAAGACCATTTTCGTTGTTATGATACAACTTTTTTGATTTAATCAATCCGTTTAAGTTCTCATAGCTAGATTTAATATGAAATGAATTAAAGGCAATATACGGACTGCTTAAAATATTATCAAATGTGGCCATCTTCAATTCAAGCTCTTGTGTACATATAGTATGTTTCCATAAAAGTCATTCTATGTTCTTTTTGCTTCACGAATCTACTATGAACAAATTTACTTTGTAGGTTTAAAACTTCATAGAATTTCTAAGATAAACCTTATATTTTATGAATATTATGGAGACCATTTAAAGGAGTCAACTGTGCTACAGTTAGTTGAGCTGCTACTATAAATCTTCGAAAGTAGTGATTTCTGTATTTGTCTCATTTAAAAGAAATTCAGCCAACCAGTCGTTCAATTTCTGATTTGTAATGTATTCTGTTCGTGGACAAATTTTTTGTAAGAAAAGTCAGAAGCAAAATCAAAATGGCATGTGTGTTTTTTCTTGGAATTTATTACTTTTCATTCAAAACGTTTTTGTTTCTCTTGAATTTTTATTTGTGCATTCTTCTAGGAGGAATGTGTCCCTTATTGATCTTATTTCAGTGTGATTTTTTTCTTTAAAAAATCCTTTTTTTTCAAATTATTTTCAGTATATTAGAATAGTGATGCATAACATAAATAATAATCATCATAATATTTGTACTGTAACATTTAATCGATGTGTAGAATATATTTACATAATATTTTATTACTGTATTTTTAATGTCATTATGTTGTATTTTTCGCAACGTTTTAGTCAATAAGCAAATTTTGTGAAAGGTTCACTTTATCAGCGATGATTTAACATTATTTTGAACAATCATTATTCCGTTTCATAACTGATCACATTGGAGTATTTTATGATGGCTTTATTTCGTACTTTTTTTTACAGAGTGTAGGTATAATGGTATTGCTTATTCTTAAAACTGAAACTAGTTTACAATACAGTCAAATTTTAAAGTTTCAACTGCTCCTAGTAAACCCTGTTTTGTTAACTGAAAAGAGGTGCAGTTTTTTTCTTGTAATCCAGATTTCAATTTTACACTGCTGAATATATAAGCACATACTTATATATTCATCTCAGATAGTCATCGAGATGAGCAAATAATACATTTTAATCATTTTATATACTCTTTAGTCAGTTCTGCCTGCCGTTTGTTGTTTGTTATCAATGTCGTATTTTAGTTAGTGTACTTATTTTTACAAATAATTTACTTGGTCTTTTATAGAGTTCACACATCCCGGTACAGCATCATATTTTGTATTTACTGTGTTTTCGATAGGATCTTACATAATACTTTGAAGAATCTAAGCATAAAGGATAAGGTAGAGCATATATCTTGAGATGAACGAATTTTATTTCAAACATTTAAAATTTATAATAGGTGATCTGGAAACTGAATAAAAAAATGTAACTTTGCAATAACTTCTAAGTAGGAACACATTAAAATTTCGTTCTCTAGACACAGTACCAGTAGTCGATTTGAAGCTTTTCCATCGCTATGCCAGGGCTTTTACGGTACATATTCAAAAAATTTTCTATCTTTAACCCTTACGCTTAGATTCTGGGGTTTATCAGGGTTTACATAATTTAATTCTACATATTCAAGATAACATTTAAATAATACTTTCTTGACATAATATACGAATTATACATTACCTTTTCGGTTTTTTATACTTCAGCAAAAATATCAAATAAAGAGTCCGTTGTATTTTTAAGCCTATGTACATCCAATGCTGATGAAGATGTAGACAAAACTTAATATCATCCATCTAATAATTTGTCACTTTGTTGTTATTATTATTGTTGTTGGATTTCTGGGAATTATCCGAAACTTCAAACAACAAATATAGGCTGTCTTTGCATCATGGATTCCGGGTATGGGATTGAACAATTATTTTAAACTTAAATTTTCAGTGATAAAAAGGTTTTTCTTATTGGATTCTATTCAACAACTTGTGCTTGTAGTTATGGCGTTTGCAGCAATAATATTAGGTAGAAATTTTGAAGTGAAAATTAATTTTTTTATTGAATCCATCCTCAGAAATCACTGAAATTGTCGGGAATCGACCAAAGTATGCAGGGTCCCTCGCAAATGGCCGAGGTCGCAGGTCAGAAATACTTTTTTTCTCAGAAAAATTTGCGAGCGCAAAAAGCAATTTCTTTTTTTGGGGGGTAGAAAAGTACAAAACTTGTAACGAATATATTATACAGTTTATTTGCTATTGTACTTAATTTGAGAATCTGAGAAAATTAGCATAAAACAGGAGTGTATAGATAGTAAAAAACTATACGGCGAAAGATAGAAGAATATGTCATGTACATACACACACATATGTGAACAGGAAATAAAACATTTACACGAACATATACTGAAGCATTGTAAAGACTCCAAAAATGACAAACAGCAGGAGCTGTGAAAATTTAAAGGATATTAAAACTCTAACCATTCTCATTTATAGATATCAATCAGTTACTAACATTAACCAATCCCATCCAGGAAATACTTCATTTCACCATCAGTCAGTCATTTCATGCTCACTTTGACCCTATTGACCCTGTTATAATTATTAAAATCATGATGAAAACACCCAGCAACTTTAATTAACAATAACGAACTCTTCACTCCTTAATTTTCAAAAATATACCCCATATCCATATAAAATATACATTTATATTGTTATATATTATACATTGTATGAATTTTTAACCGCTCTGCCTACGCTGTAGTTTGATTGACTTTTTGTATGAATTTTGGCATATGTTATGTCTTATGTCATAAATATATTATGAGTACAACTTGTAGATAAGATGATTTTACATCATTCAGTTTAAAACTACTTTCATTATTCTTCTGTAGATAATTTTTTACTTCCTATACTATTACTATGGAATTTGTATTATATATCTATATTATGAACTTAGAATTAATTATCTTTCTATATGGTTACTACTACTGTGCTAAGTATATCTTCCTTTATTAATATGTAGTAGTGTTGACATTATAATATTATAACTTGGGTAGATGCTCCCCCTTGTAGTGAAAATTTTGTTCTTATTGTTTTTAAACAATTTTCTTCGTTTTTTCTTGGGTTTTTATCGAAAACACCAAGCCCAGATTTATTTCATGAACTCAGCTAATAATACATACAATTTACTTTTTTTCTAATCAGTTATCACAGTTTTCGTTTGAGATCATGTCTTCATTTGCATTCTATACTTTAATACCTTGTCTCACATTTGAGTTTGGTTGCTATTTATTAACAAAATCTATAGTAACTTTACATTCATCATTTATCTACTTCGTATAAGTAATTAGGCATATATTATATTATTATACTAACACACGCACGAAGTAAGCACATAGAGAATACTAAAAGTACGTTACGTACCCTTATCCGTACTTCTCATTTGGGACAATTTATATGCTCTCGTCCTAAAAAGTGTTTCGCATAGCTAGGTAATACTGCTGTAGGGACAGATTGTGGCCAGACCCTTACCTTTTCCTCAAAATCAGAAGTAATTGAGGAAAACTTCGTTCGATTCTGAAATCTTTGATTGAGGTATGCCTTAAATTTATGACTTCTGATTTTTTTTTCATCGTGAAGCTTCAAAAGTAAGTTTTTGCTTTTGATTATGTAAAACAAAAATTATTCGTATTCTCGTTGTATATATTCAGTGTATAATGTACGTCGTAAGTCGTTATATATTATGTACATATATTGAGCTGGGCAGCAATCAATAATGAACAAGCATTGAACAAAAACATAATGTTCAATTCGATTAAAGATTGAATAATTATATAACATAACTACAATATGATACAATATTCATTGAGATCACAAAGCAATATTTATGAACAATAAAGTTTGGATATGGCATAAGGCTTGGAATGTGCAAGTGTTCACCCACAAAAAACCACAGGCAAAGCATGATAGACTTACTGTTAGTTCATAAAAAATAGTTGTACATATATATTGACTAATGGGACTATAAAAAGTGTACAATGGAAAGAAGTTACAAGTACTATGAGTAGTTGTTCCTACATGAATATGAATGACTATAGTGTAGAGTATAAAAAATAGATCTAAGTATATTATAGTTTGTTTCTATATGGAAAATCTAGATCCTTTTATTATGTGTCATATCTAGACGCAAAAACATTTGTATCATAATTTTTGGTTTACTTGTCTCGATATGGTGATTTGTAATCTTCTTTGGTCCAGTTTGATGATAAACCGGTTAATACTTAGTCCTTTGTACTGCATGTCTTAAAACAAAAATTATAATTACAAATATGTAGCATGTTCTAGTTTCAAATTCCACTTCACATTTGCCATTACAAAAACATTTACGTTGATATTTTTGTTAATTTCTCATTTTTCTGGTTTTTACGTACATTTATGGTCACCATTTGTGGAGGCGTCTAGAGGTGCTCATTTAATTTTTGAGAAAGTTAAACAAATTACATAATTATAATCACATAGTTACGTTCTTGAACTCTATTGCTGTGACTTTATGTGGCCACTGTGGTAGAGGTCAGTTAACCTTTGAATTTAAATCAAAAAACGATTGAAGTTTAATATACACTCTATCGTACAGTACACTTCCCAGTACTTACTCTGGAACAAGAAATAATTTGCTGTTTTATCCCTGCTTTCACCATCTGTGAGCATGGAGAAAGCATTGGACAATCAGTCATTTATTTCCAATAGAAACTTGGACGCTATTAAGTACTCAAAACTTTGTAAACATATTTGCGTATTTTTTAGCAGGTGAAAAGTATTGTACCATAGAGCATGAATAGTATAGCAATATTACGAAGTTTGTGCAACTTTGAACAAAACAAGTCTCCATCAATGATGACTACTTTTGTATGATAGCCCTTGTTTATTGTACTTAACATACCATGAAAACCTTTTATTTGTCAGCTTTTTTTGTTTAACATGCATATATATACTACTATGAGGACTTCGCACGCACTAACGAAAACAATCACATAATGTTTATTAAAGTATACATAAAAAATATTATCTTGTGCGTTCACAAAACCCATTGGTGGTTTAAAAAAGTTTTTTGTTATTTCAGATCATTTTTTTTGAACAGTTTTGACAACGCTATGCCATTTTGATGTATCTATTTTTGCATTATATGATCAATTCCTTCTTCGATTTTTATCAGTCTGTAAAACGAACACTTCACAAGTAAAAAATATAATAATATTATAGTGAACCGCATTTTTAAAAAAAAAAGTAAGTAGGGAATGCTCTTATTAAGTAACATTTGTAAGCTATATTTAATTATTTCTGCTGGTAGTGGACCTACTTTTTTATTTGGAAGTTTAAAAAGAATTTTACGATAACTTTTTAATTCATATGTATAGGTAGTATGTAGTAACAACAATAATACTATTATTTTTATAGCATTAAAAGGGTTTGATTATATCTATAAATATATTTTCGTTTCGTTACATCTTGTCTTCTGCTCACCTATGACCTTGTAACTTTTCTTGTCCTCGCCTTTAATTTTATTTTTTGCTACAAAAAAAGAGAAAGTAACCACTGCCTATCCATTTATTGTAGAGTTTGGAAAGTATACCTTTTACGTGCACTCCTGTATATGTATTTGTCATGTAGCACAAATGAGTGTGCAAAGGTTTACTCGCCAAGCTTTGTAATGAGTGGTTAGACAGTGCAATGATGCTTTTGAATCCTTTTCATTTTGTACAAACGCTGTTTGGCTGACTTCTGACAAAGTAACTTTTTAGGAGGCGTATGTTACTCAATCGATTTTTGACAACAATCGAAATCGTATATCTATTCAGACTAAACAACAAAGGCTCTGGATAAGGAAAGCTTTGTATTATAAAATAATGTTTACATTTATTTTGAGTTATGTACTTCCAAATGTAAATACTTGACGATTACTCCTTTTTAATTTTGATCGTTTCATTTCATGTTTTTGAAGCTTTGACTTGAGAAAAATCACAATAATTCTTCTCACAAATATATTTACACCCGTAGCTTTTGTAGGTGTTAACGGTCAACTTTAAATCAGTGAAATGCAATCGGTTGTATAATTTAAGTTATGGATTGTAATAATATGTGAATATATATAAAAAATATGGACTAAAGGTGATTGGGGGTAAACGTGAGATTTGTTGGCTAACTTCTTCACTATTCGTATTTCGTATATTATTTGTTGTTTTTCTTGTTAGTTTTGTTATCTTATGTTTTAGTGTTTTCAAGTTGTCGCAACTGACCCATCATTAAAACTTCAAAACATACTGTTTTCATCGTAAAAAACTTGACTGTAATGCATAAAAAGTATAGTGTTAATAATTTATAATTTCAATCGTATGTTGTTTGTTGTGATGCAGGCAATCTTTGCATCGTGCATTCCGGAAATCATAGGTAAATTATTGGTTTACGTGAAAATCTGGCCATTTTATTTTGTTGAGAAGCTTTCGCTGAAAAGCAAAATTCCTTGTAAATTTACTAATAATGAATATTAACGAACATTTAGACTTAATCGGCACTAGGCCGAAGTATGGTGGCACCCTCAAAAACGAGCGGGGACGCAGGTCAGAATTGATTTTCACTTGTCCACCATATAAATATATCTTATGTTATTGATCAAATTCTATCTGTCGTTCTGGGGTTTCTTTCTCCTTTCTATCTCTTTTTTCTCATTTCTGTCTCATAGTATTTAAACATAATAATATATCACCCAAATAGAACAATATTTTTTAACAAAACACGAATCACAATATTCTATACTGTACAAAAAAAACTATATCTCTAGTATTTAACCATATTACAAATTAATATGACTAAACTTCATAGCTACACATCATGTTTTTTTTTTCCTTTTTTTTAATTATTTGAGGAAACAATCATTTATTTTACTTCTGCCTCTTTTGAATTTATTTTTTCGAAAATATTTTTTTTTAAACTAACGTTACAAAAACAAATAAGTATTTTTAAAAGCATGCGTATACTTAGCAACTAAAGTATACCTAAATAATAACGATTAAGTTTTTATGATTATGTAAAAACAATTTATTTTTCAGTTTTATTTTTTGAATAAATTCTTGAGATTATTTATGAGCACTTTTACATCGCACATTGCACAATCCTTTAATTAAGATACATAAATGTTGCACTGTTGTAGGTTATTTCTTGTCGTTGTTGTTAGATGTATGTATGTATACATAGATAATTAATAATTCCGATGATATAACCATATATTATATGAAGTTGATGTAAATATGAAAGATCTACTTTTTGCATTTGGTAGTTTCAACTGCATAATAGATATTTAGTACTTTTTGAAGACATCACTTGATTGATGTGCATTTTTGAACCAGAAAATACTATTGTATCTATAGGTTTATATAAAGTAGATGAATGATTGCATGCCTGGAGCAATAGTTAATATATACTATACCCTGTAATGATATGACTATTTTATCATAGTTCGGTGTTCGGTTAAATAGTACAAGTATGTAAATAAAATAATAGTCCACTACATACATAATATGTGTATGTATATACTGTTTATAAATGGCGTCTTGCGTCTATGTTGCATGAACAATACGATCGAAAACATTATACACAAAATACTTAATAACAGTGATCATGGTAATTAAATCATGTCATAGTCTTATGCCTAAATTAAAACTTTTGATAATGATATGGAACAATGATAATCTGTGTCTATCTGTCTTCTGCCCCGTAGTTGTTTTTTCGCATTCATCAAAATTTGTCCAAGAACGCATTCTTGGGTAATTTGCTGTCCTATTTTCTTCTATGAAAAAGATTGAAATTCCAATATTTTCTGATATGTATATTGAAGATAACACTATCGAGTGTAAAGTAAAACTCGATTGTACCGTATTCTGCATCATTATAAATGCAATGCCAGCATTCTCTGATCATCACAAACCAATTTATGCAGTAATCGGATAACTATAGCTTATGTGTAGCAACATTGCAACAATAAACAATATTATGCAATGTAAATAAATCTGCTTACTGACGTAAACAGTTTTATCACAGATCAAAGAAAATCAAATGTAGTATACTTAAGCAATTTATTTAGCTTCACTATAAAATTTGATACCAGTATAGTTTTCAATATTTCTCCAAATGTTTTTCAGTGCTCAAAACTATTTATTTTTCGGCACTAATGACTAGTATTTTAGTACTAATGATAGGTGCGGGTAAATTTTAACATTCACGTTGGTTTTTTAATTGTAGGGTACAAATTGTACAAATATTTGATTTTCTAGAGAAAATATAACGAAAAACATACTATAAACTATAATAACCAATTTTTATTTGATTTATCTTTCTAGTTTGTTAAAGTAGTGGTATTCTTACGCAATATATACTTTCTCATTCCATTTTAAGTAATTTCTTTTATGAAATTGTTTTCTTCATACATATTTACCATCTGGTAAATTAATTTCATGCTTTTCAGTACGGTTTTGAGTGGTTGAGTTTAAGATGCTTAGATGCTTAGGAAAAGCTTGTCATGAATTGCTTGAGTCATCGCTTAAACCACAATTTAAACTCATTTAATTCATCTTTGGTCGTAATTTTTGAAACCGTAATTTTTTCATAGACAAAGTAGTGATTATTATTTTGAACTTCAGTGTTTATATGTTATAAGGTTTTTAAGGCTACACTGTTGAAGTTATCTATAGATGCACGCATAAATATTAATATGTATTAACTTGAACGTTTTGTGGTAAAATACCACAGTTTTGTGTAATATGTTATGCTTATGTTTTGTACTATACAGTTTACCAACAACGTTATAATATTGTCTTTTAGTGAGCTTCTGCTTTAAATTATCCTATCGTTCCTTTATTTTAAGTTACATAAAATTCATAAAAAAATACTCTTTCGTCAAACATGATCATGATACCCAATACAATATATTATGTATCACTCTAAATTCACTCAATCATTGAACAACTAAAACATTAAAACTATGAAAATACCTTGGTATCTTACTACTGAACAATAATAACTCACGACACCAAGTACTGCTTAAATAAAAACGTTTGGTGTAATTCACATCACTTCAATTAAATAACAACATCAAAAAGTATTCACATGACACCTAATTACACAAATACTAGTGACACCGTCTCACCATTTATGTAAAAACACAGTAACCAGTCAAATGTCGACTATAACTGACATTCATTAAAACGTTCAAAGTATTACCATTTTCAATGGTGTTAGTATCGAAATTCAAATGTTGTTTGTACTTTCTGTCTATCTTCCACTTCTGACGTAACTTTCTATCATTCTACCACTTTCTCTTTCTCTTTGTCTTTAATTATAAATAATTTAAAATACTAAATAATATATACGTGCAACGTTCAAGGTGTTTGTGGTTTTTCTTTTAAGAAATAAAAAGAAGATCACACGAGTATTCACAATATTTCACTGTAAAACACTGTAAAACGTCAGATTCTTTTTTTCTGTTGTAAATTTCCTTATCCAATACTTCTCCCCCTGTAAACAGATTAGAGTGAAGGTCAAAAGAAAAATATATAACATTAAACAATTAAGTGTGCATGAACATTCGTAATGCGTGACTGAACCTTTGTTTTGGTTTAATATTATGATACTTAAGGCATTGAAAGTATGAAATTTTCTAATAATATTTTTTAAATTGTTGTAAAATACATATTATAGACATATAGTAGTATGTGGCCACATAACTTACGAGTCCGTCTCGCACTTTCTTAAAGGTACTTTTATTTACACAATTTTGTCATTTTCAACAAATGAAGTACTGTTAGATGTTTATAGTTTATACTAAATGCTAAAACAAAAATGAAACTATGAATTGTTCTAATTTTACTTCTTGTTTGTTTGAATCGCTACAGACTTTCTACATGAAGATCGGGAAGATGTGGATGTTGAAGTGGTATTTCTACACAGGTCAGTTGTAAATTTTTTATTACTTTATATGCATATTTTTTCACATCATCACAATATATATAATTGTTTAATTTTAACCTTGTAAAACGTAAGTACCATTAAATCACACATGAGAAAAAACGCAACGGGGTCTAAACATTTGAAAAGTGTATATTGCAGTATCATGTAGTCGTTACATATTTCCTATACTAAATTATAATTGTAGATTATACTTTTTTCAAAAGTAGTTTAATTAAAGCATTTCATTGACAAGTCTGTAATTCAGATGCACTTGTATAAAATATTTGTGATGCAAATATAAAAAGAAAAAAAAGTAACCAGTGAATGTTTCGAGAAAATAGGAAAGAACCAGATTTGGAGTTGGAAGGTTTGCTGAAGCGGCACTACACGACTGTCAAGTTCTTTCAAGGGAGTATGATGAGCGCTGTCGATCTTGCTCGTGTCAAGGTTAGGTTACTTCCACATTCCCGTTGACAAAAAAAAACTTTGCCAACCCAAAAAAAACCTTACTAATAATTGCAACTTCTCTCTCTATCTTTGTATTCCTCCCACCCTCCGTATTTTTTATACTAGCATTTGTTTTTTTGAAAATTTCAAGTCTAAATTTGCATATAGAGTCGTAATTATGATAATTATGATACAAGTTTTTAAGATAGCTAACGTATTTTTTCTAAAATATATAGAAACTATTTATTATACATATACATGCTTTCGTTGATATTCCATAAAATACCTTTATCCTGAACTCCTTTTTGCATTATTATTACAATTATTAACATTGTTATGAGTTATGAGTATCTTGCGTACATATTCCTTAGTTTCCGTATACTTGAGACTATTATGTATTTTATTAGTTATTTATGTCAGCGATTTGACGGGATTTGTTGTAGATTTGAGTATTTGGGTACTGTAATATCTTACAAATAGATAGATACTTTACGTACAATTTGTTTGTTGGTTTTGTTTGTTTTTATTACTCTTTCTATGATAATAATATATAAAATATCGTACGATCGACAATTGACATTTCTCACGTTTCTCAAAATTTTTTAGTTCCTTTAGTTTTTATTTTAACATTCAATTACGGAAAGTTTTTATTTATTATTATTTAAAAATTACCATTTAAACACAATTTTTATAGCATTTAGTATTGCATTATTCCTTAAGTCATTGCTAAATTTAAAACAAATTCACCCTTTCAGCCGGTAGAATCCACTAAGCCTCCTATACTATATATTATAATTAAGTGCAGTAGGTAGAGTCTATTGCATATTATAGTTATTAATGATTACTATACCTTTATTTTTTTAATTAAATTTAAAATTCCACTCAAGCTTTACGGGCCTGCAGTTTATTCAGTTAGCATTACTCCTAATTCGTTTTTACTATTGTTCTTTCAGTATGTTTTATAATCGATTACAGATATACTTTTGTCTTTCTTCGAAAACAAAATGTTTACTTACTATAGGACTTAGCTCCTGACCTTATATTATTATCGTCTTCAAAAACCCTTGTTAGTCGAGTAGTTTAGTACTCTCTAGTACGTTTTCATCGTTTCATTTGCCTCTTGAGTTTCAATTTGGTTTTACTGGTTATTGCTAGGCGTCTCATGAATACAGTTAGATTCGTTTGGCTGTAAAACAGATTGGTGAAATTTATTCAGTTGTCTATACTCATTATTTTTGCTGATTTAATTCTTGTTTCTATCATGTGTTCAAAATTTTCAGAGTTTATGCATATATGTTGCTAATGACTAGTGGAATAGGCCAAATATTTATGCATAAATTTAAAAACATGTATTATGCAATTTCGGGTCATATTTGTTGTCTTTTCTGTTTTTTTACACGTCGAATGATTTATTTGGAGTTATTATATACATAAGCATAAATAATAAGCTATTTCTAGCCTCTTCCATAGGAAGAGATTTAGCATTGTATTAAAAAGAATTGTGGAATTGATAAATATGATCGAAATGTTTTGTATAAAATACATAAATCTTGTAAAAATAGTAGCTGATGTATTCCAGTAACAAACAGATATCATGAAATTGTACTGTAATTCGTATACTGCGTGTATGCAAAATATTTGTACTACATGTGATCTTGGTATATTTTAAGTATAATATAATATTATATTTACCGCAGTATTTTCGACCCGGCTGTTATTCATTGTATTGCTAGTTACGTTTTCTTTTTTTGTAAGCCATAAGTTACTTTATTTGAAGTTTTAATTCGATTTCGTTTTCTTTCATACACAGAGAAAGGTATATATACAAGGTTCATAGTTTTTCAAATCCATTGTATAACTTATCCTCGTTTTGTGACAAAAGGATAATAAATACTTGAAAGACAGACTTGTAAAAGTATTCAATTTGTAAGTAAACGACGACCAGTTTATGAGACAAACGTTTTTTTAAATGTATATACTGTTCCACGAATCATCAACGTTACATTAAATTCATTCGCCTTAGAATTATTACTTATTGCCATTAGCCTAGTTTTATTATTACTTTATTATTACACATATCAGAGTTGTAGCTGATTAATATTCTACCTATAACCTATCAGTTTGAGTAGTGTATTTTCGTTCTGGTGGTATTCGTCAGTGTCCATGTATTTGCAATCATCTGTGCTGTCACAAGTAAGTCTGTAAAACAAACTGAATACAAGACGCGGAAGTACCGTTGGAAGGATGTGTATTGTATAGTATTACATTGTTGTAAATCGACAAAAAATACAAGAAAATTACCCTGACGCGATGCTTACATTACATATTTTAAAATCCTGAGTATAGCTATAAAATCAGTTGCGTTCGCTACAAGAAAAAGGTTTTAAAATACAACATAAAACAAGAGCACTTATTCAGATCAGTGTGCGATAGCAACGGTAGAAAATCATGAAAGCGAGCTTGTTGTATTTGGGCTCGTCTCTACACACTCTTGATATTCGTCAAAAGATATTTGGTTTTGTGACCTTGTTTGATTAATTGCTTGATATTAGAAAACCTCCTGACCTTGAGTTGGAAGGATTGTTTAAAAGGCATTTTACAACCGTGGAATTTTTCCAAGGTACTTTATTATAAGTTTTAATGAATGAAAACCCAACAAATTTAAATATGATGAACGAATTTATAATTTCAAAACAATGCGTCTAAATGTTACATCATATTTTATAATTTTTTGGATTCAATGTAATTTTACAGGAACAATGTGAGTATACCAAATATTTCTAAGGAAGAAAAACATTAAAGTCTTGTATATTTTACAAAAAAGTCGGTATACAATATTCTCTACTTATATAATTTTTTGGTGCCATGTGATCTCTTAAAAGTAGATTGACTAAGATAAATTACGTGTGACTCATTGAGGGAATAGCTTTCTCCTTTCACCATTATTGGCCAAAGGGAGAAAGCTATTTGGTATCGTATCGTAAATAGATCCTTCTGTTTTTTTTTGGCTTGAGAAATACGGTAATTATTTTTGGATCAAGAAATCTATTATTGAGAGATCATGTGAACTTATTTTTTTGAAATAATAATTTAACTCTACGAATTCTCTCTTTTTTTATGAATCTTCATCATCCTCCATTCCATGTGTACTAGCATGTCTCCAATTGACTTATCGAGGGTCAAGGTAAAAAAGCAACCCGTTTTTACAAATCGGGATTCATAATAACTGTTTTACTGTGTTTAGAGTTACAAATTGTATTAATGCTATTCGTGACTATAGCCATATGTATAGTACATACATGCATTGTATAGTATTATATTCCGTTAAAAAATGTAATATATTTAAATGGCAATACATTGATTATAATCTTTTTAATAGACTCTTTTAACCTGCGAGCTAATGCATAGTGTAATGAACAAACACAAAAACTAATTGCTATCGTAGGGTCTTGCAAGATCATTGAATACTAATGATAACCAATGATATAATAATATAACACACATATCATTGTACAAAATACTTTGCGAGTAATCAGAAAGCATCAGCAGCAACAGACATAGATATTTTAGAATATTTATTTATTATGATGTGAACTAGAAACATGTCTCGTCGTGATCGTCGTGGCTCTATATATTTATATTTTTATTTCGTCGTCGTCGTCGTCTTCGCCGTATTTTTTTCATTTTATATTTTATTCTTTCAGATGTTCTACTCTCTCTATCTCTTTCTCTATCTTTTATGTTCACACACACACAAATATTTATATCTATGATCAGTCTCTTGCACATTTCTGTTTCCCTTTTCGTATTTATTTCCTATTTTTCTTTTCTATTAGTTATTTCCTATTTTTTCCGTACTATTGTTTTTTCATTCTTTATTTATCGTTCTTCTAATTCTGGCTGAAAATTGACGTGATTCGTGGTTATATCTATCTATCGATCTATATATTACTATCATTCATGAATTCTGATATGATATTTGATATATATAAATTATATATGTTATATTATGCATATATTATGACTCCTCATTTCAATGTTAGTCTGTGGCCGCCGGTTTTTTCACGTGCTGTGTTCAGTGTTTGTTCTGTTGATGGATCTATGGGGAAAATACTAAATATGAAGAACGTTCCATATATATGACCTTTATGCATATTTACATTACTTACATATAGCTTAAGCTCATGAATTATCCGCAAAAATAACCTAATCATTGCTCTTTTCTAGTTAACACCAGGACATGTTCAATTAAGTGTAGGGATTTCATTGCTTCTTTCATTCAACCATATTATAATGCCAGTAATTTTAATGATAAAATGTACTTATTACTTGCGTACTTACGTACATATATTGTATATAAAAGAAAACTTTTAAAAACTGAAATGTCGTTTTGATTTTTTCTAAAACGACTATTGCAAAATATCAAACAATATAAAGACGAATTTATATTCATAGTTTATATTATACAAGTACGTCGGATTCCTTTCAGCGTGAATGTATTTGTAAGTAAAATATCTTTTTTGGGTTAAACAAAATTAGTATCAACCCAACAAAGGTTGCTATACGAACATGCACATTCATACTGGTCAATTTTGAGACATATTCACTGAACTTCTCTGTAAAAGAGGGTTCAGTAGAGTAAAATTTAGTAAGAATAATAACACAAGGAAAACTAAGGAGTAATGATTGGTGATTCATTATTTCTTAAATACATATTTTGAGTTGTGTAATAATATGTACTTAATAAAAATATTTTTGAATTTTGAAAATGTTTCTTTAGGGACGAAAAAGGGTTTGTTATTAAAATATTTAGCGTAAATTTTTTTAATCGTAGGTTATTTACTAAACCAATTTAAGAATAACATAAAACTTAGTTCTTTACTGAAGGAAAAATCTATTTGGTTAATTTATCATTGCTTGTTTTTAATTTGAGGCTAAGTGATTTCTTGGCTCGTTCTGTTCAATTAACTTTTTACTAAAAAGCCGAAGCTATATTACATGCTCTTGCGCTACATTCTTTCTTTAAATTATATGTGTACAACATAATTACATCTGTGGCTGGAATCTCACTGTAGAAACATTCTTCTTTTCATCCTTTGCTTTCCGCTGGCTTCACTTGAAAAGCTTTTAATAGTTACATTCCCAACGTCTAACGGTGGTAATTACCGGAAGGTTCAATTCCTAACATTCGTTCACTCATTATACTATAGTTATAATTCACTTATTTATCCACTTCTATCTCTGTTCCATACAATCTACATTTCAAAATTTTGCAATACGCACTTGTAAAACTCGCTGACATTTTTTATGTTTGTTCTCACTTTTAAGTATCTATAAGAAAACTATTCACTAAAAATATTGGTAAAATGTTTTTGCCCAATCACTAATGTATCACTTATCACAGACAGTATCGGATTTTTTCGGTATATTATCTTACTATGAATAGTAACAAAAAATTACCCATGTATCTAGGTGTCTAAAATCTAAACTACGATTTCGAAATTTGTGAATCGAATCGATAGAGGAAAACATTACACTTTCACCAGTGAAAACAGCTTAGCTTTTCTCCGTTAAGTGTTTGTGCATGCATGGATATGGCTTTCATTCTGAACTTTGAAGGCTAAAGCTTATTATTTTGAAATATATTTATGGAATGGTCTTCAATTCATGCATGAGTATGCAATATAAAACTGTTAGCTTGCTTGAAAGAAAAATTATTGTTGCGTGTGTACCATATGAGGGAAATGATGCTTTCTGCTTTCCAATTTTGAGAATATTATAAACGAGTATTGAAAAAATTAAAAAACTTATATAACAATATTATTACTATATATATACTACATAAAACTAGTTAGAAATTTTTTTCAAGGTGCTTCTAAATTCCTTTTCATACACACAGTCCTCACAATTAAATTTATATTCATGTCAATTGTTGTATTTGCTAATAAATTGAATGAATATAAATCCAAAAGTCCTTGTACATGTACATTTTTTCAATTTGCAAGTAACACTTGTAACATTTTTAAAACTAAAACTTCTTTTCAACTCCTCGGCCGAATAAAATATTATGCATTTATGTGTCAGCAATATAAAAATCATGTACGAATCGAAATAGAGTCAACTGTAAATGCATATCTTGGCATCAAAAATTTATTTGTTAATTGTTTAGGGAAACCCTAATCTTTTTTGACTAGATTATGTGTATATGTAAAGTTAGTTTAATCGTGAGTTTTGCGCCTTCATAAGAAGAGATTTTTCCTGCATAAAAGATGCACATATTTTTAGATTTTATATGCAGACAGAGAAAGTTGAAAACAGCAAATTTAGCAGATTTGTTTGTACGACAATGGTTTAAACGCCATTACGTGACGTGTGTGCATATATATTTACCTATACTCGTTACACCTCATCAACTTTGAGAAAGATAGACATGAGCTATAATATAATAGAACTAGCTGTGCATTACGTAATAATAACTTTTCTTTGTTTTACGACTTTCACCAACGCAAAACTTTATCCATAAAATTACTTAAGAGATAATTACGGGAGTGACTGAAGATTTTCAAAAAATCTTCAGTGGCTGAATTTTCCGTTCTTTTAGTCACAGTAATTTAAGGTCATTTCTTAATGTGAATAATGTAAATGAATTGGAGATTAGGGAAACTCAAATTGCAATAGCTATAGGCTAAACTGTGAGAATTTAAAACCAAAAATAATTTTTTAGTAAGGTGTACTTTCATTTTCATTGAGGAAAAAGAAGTTAAGAGTTTAATACACATTACTTTGTGTTTATGCATAAACGTTATGCAGATTGCATTTTGAAAAAATGTCCCTGATACATTCACACACATCTCCTTTTTAAAGTAGTCACGAGTTAACACTCATACACATTAACGTACATTTTGGAGATTTATCTTGGTAATATTATAGATACTTTCGTCGTCAGCGTATTATTACAAGTTGTAACATTTACTAGTCTATTTTTTGAATGACGACGTATCATATAAACATTGAACGTCCATCAAAAATAAAACGTTCAGTAAACAAACATTATTTTTGTGGTACCATTATACTGCTATATTATTTGAAGATGGGTTAACAAGATTGTACGTAATGTGTATTTGTGTGTTGCCTATGGAACTGTTTTGTCATGATAGTAAAATTAATGTGGAGAGGAAACATGACGAGAGGATTTTATTTGGAAGATGCTAATGTTTAACTGTTGGGGGAAATGAAACAGGTGCACGAAGCAGATGCCTGTCTTGTCCTCGCCAATAAATACTGCCAAGATCCCGATGCTGAGGATGCCGCAAATATCATGCGAGTCATCTCCATAAAAAACTACTCGGATGACATTCGGGTCATTATTCAGCTTATGCAATATCATAATAAGGTGAGGGCTTCATCTCTAAATACCTACATTCATACATAAAATAGTTTGCGATTTAATCATAGCCTCATATTCATATAGGATTTTGTGGATTATTGTATTTAGTCCTTATAGATTTCCCCGAAATTCCCCCCTATTTGTGACTGAAATTGAATGCCTAAATGTGATTATAGGCATTCGAATGAGAGTTTTGTATTGTAAAAATTCAGAAACCTCGAATGGTAACTTTTATTATGATGATTATTGTTTTTAGGCGTATTTACTAAATATACCCAGCTGGGACTGGAAAAGAGGAGATGATGTGATTTGCCTTGCCGAACTCAAATTAGGATTCATCGCACAATCCTGCCTCGCTCCTGGCTTCTCAACTATGATGGCCAATTTATTCGCTATGCGCTCCTTCAAAACTGTACGTTATTTCATTTTCCATCTGTTCCAAACTAATCCACCCATTTTTCTCAATAATCCTGCTCCAGTTTTGCTAACGCGACAATATGTTGTGTTTTCACTGATGAATAAATATTTTGAGCTTTATTTATGACTCATAAAATGTGCAGTTCTTCACAATGAAGCTGAGTCGTTCTTTATTAGAAATTTTTATAGCTTCAAAATAAGTATAGCTAGCTATTCTCTGAATTTTCTTTCGTTGAATTTAATTTATATACTTGATGGCGATGTAGTGTTTCATCAAATCAATTTGATCTTTATGAAAGGTATTCGGACAGTGTACAGAATTTGACATTAGGCCGAGACATGTTAGGCCGAGGACTTTCTGACTAGAGGACATTA
>JAQIVE010001243.1:0-26478 GCA_034698285.1 Sminthurinus bimaculatus
TAGAAAAACGGTGAGATTATGAAATTGAGTGAGAAAACGGTGTGGAAATTGAATGTAGGGAAAGAGTGAAGAAGAGCGGATAATACACAGATACTGATATGTACGAGTAATAGAATGTGTATACATGAAGTTGACTTGGAAGTTAATGCATAGTTGATGCGTAATGTTATGTCATATGTTACATAAATATGTTCTGTTGGGATGTGACGAGGACATGTTTTTATGCATATACATTATACATGATGCATGTGTAATGCGTAACTAAATAGCACATTGAGTAAGTTGACATTCGCATTCGTATTCGTAATATTGGTGTGATAGCAGCTATCGATAGCCTCGTTGGTAGAGCCAGAGGAGCGCGTCTAAATAATAGAGGACTGATTGACAAGGAGCTAAATAGACTAATGTCCATCCGGATACATAATATGTAGTTTATTTGTTCGCCGGGTGAACCGGGAAGCGGAGAGAGAGAGAGAGAGAGAAATACACATGTATATGCAGTTATACACAAACATTTATTAAAATTGTAGCGTGATGTACAATGTACATATAGTGTAGAGTAAACAGAGGATATGATATGAGATTGATGAGAGGCTTGATTGATAAATACAGATATACAATATACATTCAAGTATTTATGCATATGAACTTATTGACTGTCACTCTCTGCAGTCAGTAGTCGGTACGTATGTATTTGTGAGCTTGCTAGCTGGACATTTCACTTTTATCATATTTACTTTCCACTTTTCCACTTGATGTGAATGAATAAAATATTATTTATGCATGCATGCTTGAATTTAGTCCTTTGAACAAAGCCGTCTGTGTTTGTACATTCTACAATGTACATATCCGTATCTGTATCTGTACGCGGTTGTTATCATTGAGACATTTTCATCATCATAATGACAAAATAACGTCTTTAACAGCCCGCTGTGTAAATAGTAAATACGCAGCACACACTGAATGATGCGCCCAACTACTGTACTGTATATACTATACAGACATTTACAATTTTTTTATTTGAATTAGAGCATCCGCTCGCTCTTTTTTTAATTGTTCATAAATTATGTTTTTATCCAAAAGTTGCATTCTTGAGACATTTACACATGGAAATATTGTGCAACTGCAGGTTACTACATATTATATACATACATACGAGAAAACAGCATTTACTCCCACTCTGTTTCCTTTTCTATAAGTAAGTATAAAGCAGGGTGGCAGATACATGTCAGCATTAAAAAAGGATTATCTCAGATAAAAAGGCTTTTTATTAAAAGTACATATACACAGAGAAAAGTATAATCGGTTAATTTTGGGACGTAAAAAAGCGAGGAATAATAATCCTCTCCAGTGCGAAAGTTATTGGAGCAAGGACTGAGCACAGAACACACAGTTCTATCCTATCCGTTATGGGTATGATTATGACGTGTGCAGTGTGTGTGCACGGTGCATTTTATCAGTATGTGCATAAAAGTGTGATATAATATGATATAATACATGCTTACATACATACATACATACGGTAAGTAGATTTTTATGTATTTAGCTGCTTCTCTTCCCTTCCCTTTCCCCGCTTCTTCTTTTCCACTGACTGAGTAGTTTGCTCATTCTTTTTCTCTTTATTATATTCCCTTTCCTTCCTGTCTGTCTGTCGATCTATCTATCTATGTATCTATCTATCTGCTGGTGGCTCGATCGTCTTTTGAGGCATTAAGTTTTCATGTCCATCTTCCCTTTTTATAGTTTGTCTTTCCTCCCTCAACATGAACGAAACGATGAACGATGGGCAATGCTTACTCTCCGGCTTTTCTACAATGTGCACACGGAGCATATATTATTTTGTATCGTATTGTGGAAGAAGAGTTGTTTCCTATTTACTTTTCCTTCGCTTTATGGGACGTCTATTTGTATTCTGTATCTGTCTTGTCTCGAGTGTCCTCTATGGACTTGCACATATGTATCTTGTACATAGGGCGATCGTATTTGGGCAAGATGACAACATATAACTCAGGATGAAGACAATTGACCCCTGACCTAAACCTAATGTGTGGTGATGGGGGTGGTCACCCTCTTTCTTTTTCTATGCGTGTACAGTATGCAGTGTCAATGTCTCTTTGTACGATATCTCAGGTCTGTGTGTGTGTGTGTGTAAATATAAATGTCGACTTAATTCTTGTTCTACTTCATCTTCTGATATGATATGTGTAATATGTATGGGGTTCAATGTGTTTATATGTATGTATGTATGTGTAATAAATGATTTGTTGCTCTGGCATCTAATCTTTCCGGTTGTAGGAAAGAAACCAGTCTGCGAGGAGTCTGCACCGACCTTGTTGTCGTCTTTTTCTCGAGTCCCAGCAGTTGGTGCACTGCATTGCATTGCATTGCATTCTCCTGCAGATTAAAGTCAAACTGGGAGTCTGATCGTCTGCCAGCACCAACAGTATCTATTGACTAGACTGACTGGACTATGGACTGGACTATTTACATAATATAAAGCTCGTTTCTTCTATTTGTTACTTGTGCAATTTGTGATTTGCGAACCTGTAGATTGTAAATTGTATTCTGCATTGTGTGCAACCAGTCAAAATACGCAGAATTAAATGTTAATGTAACCCGATACACCAACAATGAGATTATCCCTTAGTATCTGCATGTATATTTTATACACTGACTTTATTTTATTATACAAATGTACGAAAGCTTGTATAAACACTAGGCATACATATTGTTTAACAGTAAATTATTTAAAGAGGCTAACTTTAAGCTTGGGAGGGTGTTAAACGGAAAATAAATGGGGAATAAATGATGAGCTGATGAAGATGGGGCAACACACACACAAATGAATGAAACAGTCATTTTCCCAGAGGATTATTTAATAGGGGAGAAAGAGGAGAGAGAGAAAGAGTGAGAGCTGTTGCTTTTACTTTTACTTTTGCCTCAGCTTTAGCCCTTCCGATTTTGACTCTGATCCATCCAATTCAATTGTCGATTCCGCTGGGAATTGGTGTCCAAATGGTGATGGTGATAATGCAAACTTGAGGGACTTGGGAGAGTGAATAGAGGGAATCAGAGGAAGAGAGAATGAGACTTATCGACATGTATGTATTACATGGAGCTGGAGCATTGAAAGATTGAAATGTGCTTGTAATCTGTGTGCATACATATTTTGTAGATATTTCAATTTTTGATCCTACCCTTTAATTAAAATCTTATCAAATCTCATGAAATTTTCATGAGATTTGATGAGATTGACTATAGATGATGAGATTTTGGTGCGATTTCCATGACAATTCATGAAAATCTTATCAAAATTTGATCAACGTTGATAAGATTTTCGACCAAAATCGTGTCAAAATCTCATGAGATATTTTGATAAGATTTTTTTCTAAGGGTACATCTACAAGTAAAAGAAAAACATGGATACTTTTTTTTATTCTATTTTGCCGTTGTTCTTACTTACATTAGAATCAATGGTCAGCATTAACTGCACTTACTACTGTACAAAGTAAAAATTGTTTCCTGTTTTCTAGACACTCACAAGATAACATCTAAAAACGAAGAAGATGAAAAACATGATTTTTAGCCTTTGTTAACATGAGCCCAGTAATAAATAGACAATGATACATAATAATATGCAAGATGATGGGTAAAGAAAACTATGAACAAGGTGATTGTTGTTCAACAAATTGAATTGAGAATTTACTGTACTGATGTTCAATTCGATTCAATTTCAGTCAATTGAATTGTATGTATATTGCGATATAGGAAAACTTCAACAGCAACGAGGAAGGGCAAAGGAAAGAAAACTGGTGTTCTTGAGATTGTACGATAGAAAAACAACAGTTTTACCTATGTATATAAATACACAAATACAGTTGACTCGTCCCTGATTGTTGTGAGTGATGTTTTTAATCGCAAGTTCAATTAAACTGGTATTATACAATAAATATTAGTTACAGACAACATTTATATTATGTATGCACAATTTATTTACACGGGTAAACAGTAAACAGTGAACAGAAACCATAACGCGTAGACTGGAAACAAAGTTGAGCTGGTTATTAAATATGATGCTATTGATTATGCAAGGGTGTAAAGCTCTTTGCTTGGCATAATCTTACTAGTCAACCTTCACATACGTACAAATCGCAAAAACAGGCATCGAACAAATAAACATATACACAGATCACAGATATATGGATTTCAATATTTTGTATACATTTTGTGTCTACTTATGTATGTATACATATGTGAGGATAAATGATGCATGTTTTGAGTTGTGTGCACAGTGCACAGTTGAGAATCATTTCACTGCACTGCATTGCATTGCACTTTTGTATATATTATATTATATTCTCTGCTGCCAACTTTTGATAAATTCAATTGACCCAATCGGCTTAAGTTTTGAGCTGCATTTCTCCCTGTATACTGTATACACATACAGTATACAGGGAGAATGTAGGGAGAGTGTCAAATAAAGAAAGAAAGAATAGTTATGAAAAGGCAAGTCTCAAATCTATCCATGTATTCTGTATGTATTTATAGAGAGCTGTTCCTAATCGCTCTTTCGTTAATAGGAATATTAATAATAATAATAATAGATACGCGTTTTATTCCTTTTTTCTTTCTTTCTCTCTCACTCACTTTAACTGCTCATTCACTGTTTTCCCAGAAGCACCGCCACACCAGACCAAAGGAAAAAACAGTTCGATACATACATGCATACATATGGATACAAGTACATACAAAACATAGCATAAGTACCAGAGGAGAGTGAGAGAACAAACTATTAGAGATATCAACTACTGACTACTTACTATACTATGTATGTACGTGAAACTCCCCGTGAGCTGGCTCTGGCTCTGGCTCTGGCTTTGACATCACGCATAAAGTCCTAAAGAATTAAATTTAATCCAGAGGGAAATATTTTCGCCACCCTGCAGGGTAAGATAGCACTCATCCACAAAAGAGAGAGGAATACAGTATAAGTATATTATACATTATACTGATACAATATATTTATACAAACTCGTCATCCTAAATGCGATCACCAGCATAATATACAATATATGTATACACATCGGACCGAGATGTTCACAATCAAAATAATGCTGCTCCTTTTTAGCAACAGGATGGACTTTTCTCTCTATGATAATAAATATTGTAAATTGTATGCACGCCCCTCGCGCTCTACATACTTAAGTAGGCACATAATATATCTGTGTATGTATAAATGTGTGGATTATATTATATTGGGAATAAAACACCAGTTTGGTCATACACGACTGTTTTTGAATATGTAAAATATTAGTCGACTAACTGACTAACAAAGTTCTCCATGTATGTATGTATACTCATGTCCAACAAACATTTACATGTTCGTCATGCGGTAAATGGCTTTGAGCTCTCATATTCCTCTTTGTCTCCTCCTACTTCTGCTCCTCCGCCCATTTTTTGCTTCTTCATTTCTCCCAATCTAAAAACACATTTACAATATATACACGTACATAATAAATACATACATAGTGCAAAGTGTGACTTTTTCTTCCGTTAGCAAGCTTTGACACAAATTAATTACGCAACGGATTGATTGATTGATTTAATTTTTGGACGTTTTTGTACCGAATTTCAGAACGTTTCAGTTTTAAAAAATTGCCAACTAGCCAATTGGGAAAAATTCAAATTTAAACGAAAACAGACTAAAAATGTGCAGCAAGTAAAGTTTTTTTAAATGTACATAAATTTAATTTAAAATTACTTTCATATTTTCATATTGGATGGACGCATAACATTTAATATTGTGTGTAGGGACGATAAAGTCAAAGTCAAGAGGAAAGCAAATGCAGGAGTAGATTATTATGCATATATGTATATGTATAAATATGCATGTTCCGATATTTTTTGGCCCTTTCCAACGGGGGAAATCGTAAATCCTCGATGTGATACACGATAGTTATTACTTATCATATTACACATGTATGTATGCATGTACACTGTACACAAATACAGCAATCCATATTGCATTGTCAAGCCAAGAGCTTGTCACTTTCATTTCATTTTCATTGGAGATATTACACATTATACACAAGTTGACTAAAATGAGGATGAGGAGGACATGCAACGACTACTTGCTTGTTTCCTTCCTTCCTTGTTTCTTATTTGCTTGAGCAGTGCAGTGAACAGGCCCGGATTTCATTGAGGCTCAAAACCAAGAGGAAAAAGAGGAGAGAGAGAAAGAGAGAGAGAGTGAGAGGAGATGCTGACAGAAAAATGTGAGTGGAAAAAATCCGCTGTCATTCACACCTGCTCTCTTTCACCCCACATACATACATAGACTTTCGACTTATACAATATGTATCTGTATGTGTATATGATACTTATGAACTAGTTGACTTTGACTTTTACACTATCCAATTCAGGATGGCACCACAACCACCATCAAAAAATCCGCTTCCTACTTATCTATGTACATGTTACATATACAAAATACTCAATAACTTTATACATAATAGCTACACAATATTGCGTATAACTAGAAAAACTGCCCGTTAACACGTTACAATTTCGCGGGATCTTTTGATATTTTTCAGTTTTTATGGGCAAGTAGAATCTTTCTTGCACTTTATTATGGATGATTAGAACGGAATCGGTTGTTTCATCTCCCACCATTTTCCGGTAATTTTAAAAGTTTCCTGAGAACAAATATTTCTACAGATTATGTACCAATGTGTATAACAGTGTAGTGCTGTAATGTATGGCCATAAGAAAAAAGTTTCCATCTATGTATACACATCACACATCACATAATACACGCGGATGTATGTACGTCAATGTTTTCTTAATGTTGTCTGCACATGATTGACTACAATATTTTGTGAGGATTTGAAAAGACAACGTCCAAGTTGTCGCCACTTCTTCCTGATTTTATGAAGCATTTGCTAGATATAAGTACACTATACACATTACAAAACTATATATTTTCCTTTTAGCCATTTTGAAAACAGAATCTGTCTTGCGGCTCAAGAGCTTGTGTGGGAATTGGGAATTGAGCAAGAAGATGGGGGAAACTCTACATTTTCGACACAAATCTCTCTCTCTCTCTCTATCGCTCAATGTATCTCTCTCAGTCTCTATAGTCTCTAGTGGTGTAACTGTAACTGTATTGTCACTGTGAATGTCAATGTGAATGGTGAATGCTCATGTTGAGCTGGATGTAAATGTGATATATTTGTAAGAGTGTCAAAGTCCGGGTGGACTTGAAAAATTTATACAATTTTCGCCTCCAAAACTTTTTTCCCTTTCCTTTTAAAACACATTAGCTTTTATTGTATGTACAATGTACAATGATGGAAATATGTATCTAGAATCTAGAATTCATGTAAACCGAGGAGTGAAAATACTGCAGTTTATTTAACTATTTGAACAACTACTGTGAAATTGGTTCAACTTCTTCTTGATCCTTCTTGCAACAGCTTTAGCTTTGTTCAGTTTCAACTCCCCCAAAATATATCGAGCAAGAGCAAGAGCAAGAACGAGGACCAGAACAGGTTTCAATGGCAAAAGGAAGAAACGTTTTTTCATGTATGTATGTATTTCAAGAGCAAAGCCAATGTCAACGTACAATATGTTGAGCTCAAAAGTCAAAAGGTTGGACACAATTGATATTGATACTGTATCATATGAGTATGAGGCTGGAAAATGGACATCTTTTCCGGTGACTAACAGACTTTTATACATTTAACCATATGTAGGCTGTTTTTAACTGTGCAACTGAAATGAAATAAATTATTATTATGATACTTTGTGCATTTTGTGTATACATAGTGTACAAAGGTGAGTTGAGTTGATAAGTGTGAAGGTATGTTTAACACATTGAATTTGGGACAATGCGGATTGTACAGGGTTCAAAGTTGCCCAAAACACAAATACAGTACAACGACAAAACGAGTTGGAGTTGAAAGCAATAGTACACACACACACACGACTATGTATTCTACACTAATATATTGTTGTACACAATAACTTGCTTCTTCATTCCTCCTTATTTTCTCCACCCAGTCTTTTTTTGAGCATAAAAGATTTTTCCAGGAGAAAAAAAACGAGCCAACGATGCGGTTGCTCGATGCCTTGGTCCTGTTGACAGATTTGAAAAACATTGACGCATTGGGACCACAAAGATGAGCAAGGCACGGAATAAGGAGCCTCCAAAAGGAATCCAAGGAATAACTATATATTGTATCTCTATAGCTCTCTGGCTGTATTTAGTGTACAAGGCGACCGTGCGCTCCAGTGTGTAAATACTGTTTGCTTCCTACTTGTACTTTTAAACTATTATTACCCATGTACATAATAATGTGTAATGCCGAAATTTCCAGTGCATTTGGGGTTTTTTGGTATACATATGCATGCATGGAAGAATGGGGGAAATAAAGAAAAACATTTTCCACCCAACAACCAACAAGTTTGGAAGACACGTCAATTCCTTGAGGATTCTGGAGAAAGGGTTCATTTACAATGTGTCTAAAATTCTGTGTATGCATATCTACAGTCGCAAAAGAAGACGAAGACGAAGAAGAAACGGGGGAATTCAGTCATCAGGAAAGTCGACATGGGGAGTCAAGTCTAAATGCCTCGTGTTGACGGACAGTAATGACGCGTCTCGGCCGTAAGAGTCTCGTAAATCCAATCCAATGACTGATGAACAGTGCTCAATACTCAATGCTCAATACACCAAACCAATATGCAGTACATACATATCAAGCCTTGTTTATGTACATTCGATACTGCATAATTTGATGCTATGTATATCGGAGTTTATTTGGGAAAAGCAGACTATTTGAACGAAAAAAGAAGGAAACGAAATTCATTTTCTTCCAACAAAAATCTACCATTATCGGGATGATAATAGATAATGATAATGAGTAAAAAATGAAGCTTTTTCCATGCTTATGTAAATGTTCTTTTATGTAATTCTATTTCAATTTAGGGTAAAAAAGGAACGAGTAGTTCAAGTCATGCAATTTTTCATGCGGGGCTTGTTGATTGATCTAAATGCATAGATAAATATATATTTTATCAAAATGAGTTGAGCAAGTGTTTGGGTTACTCCGAGTACTTGTGTAAATGTCAGACTCATAATCAGGGATCCATAATAGATGAAGAAATGCAGAATGATTTAACTGGGAAAATTTAAATGGGTGGACTAATGAAATTAATGGGATTTCTGTGGCTGGAATTGGATAATTTAGGCTGGGTGAAAAGTGAAAAAGGTTGAAGAATGACGTTAATGCGGGGAAATTGAACAGAGCATACATATAAATACACATAGATATCGATGGATGAATAAATAAATAGGGAATCAAACAAAAAAGAAAACCAATCACCCTTATTAAGTAAAGTGTTTTCCCGTAAATTACAGAGTTATGCATAGGTGTATTGTGTATAATCTGAATGTACGTACTTTTGTATACATGAAGAAAGTTTGAAAAAAACCAATCATACATGGAAAATAGCAAATAAATACGATATGTATGTATAATGTATGTATACCATTGTGATGGGAGCTGGAACAAAGCAATACGTCAATATTACACATGACTTTGTCATAATGTCAAGTCTATTTTTCCAGTTACACTAGTATGTATTCAACATAAAAAATAGACGCAGCAAAGACGAGTCGAAATGAAATGGAATTCATTTACATTTGTCAATATTGTATCGCTGAATTAATTCTCAAGTCGATGTGATGATGAAAGGGGAAAATTGTGAGTGTGTTGTATTTTATAAATACATACATAGATAGATAGATATTCGTTTGGTTTCATACACATGTATTATTACCTATAATACTACAGTTCAACATTTCAAAGAGGTGATTTCTAGGAAACTTCTTCCTCTGTATGAAAAAATGTACAGGGTGCTTCAGAAAAGCATTTTTTCGACTTTTTTCAAAACAAAAAGAAATATTCGTCAGAAAAAGGAAAAAAAGCATCAAACATATATAGAGTATGTTTTCGAATTTTCGTTGTTGCTCATTTTTTTCAATTTGAGGTGTGATTTTTTTTGTCTGCGTGTATTTTTCCAATGTTGAGTCACCCTGTAAACCTGTAGTTTTCTAAACCTTGATAATATTACACACTTGGAAAATATGTAATAAGGGGTATGAAATAAGTAGAGGTTATTCTTGTATTTTTATCATTATACCAATTTCAGCTGTGTGTGTGTGTATTGAGTAGTGAGCTTTGTGCATATTATAAGTGTGTATAGCTATATGTATAATGTATATCTATATACCTATAAATTCATGCAATATTTGCCCACATTCTGCACACAAAAATTTCAATTCCAGCATGTATTCGATAGATAAAATGGATTAACAGTAAATAGTGTTACACAAGCATAAGCATATGTAACATTGTATATTATATTGTATTTTACAAAGAAAAAATCATAAGCTGTCATCAGCCCACATAAATACGTACTTCTAGGTATATTTTAGTTATCATTTATCATTATCAAACACCTTATTTTTCAGAAATGACAACACACAAAAATTTCCTGAGAAAAGGTCCATTACTTATTAAACAAGCCAGGATTATCGTTATAATGTAAATGTTACTTGCCCTTTGTACTGTGTATACATTTTTTTCTCCGAAGCTTTCGTTTCGATTCGAGTCTTGGAAAAACCCCTGAAATGAATGAAATTGAATTATCAGTATGTTGATTAAACGATAACAGGTGGAAAAAGAACGCGTTGATATTGAGCAAGAAATACTAGAACTGGTCTGTAAATAGTAAATACATAGTAAATAATATGCTCGAGTTTTTGTTTTTCCGTCTTTCCCCACTGTGAATATTTAAGAAGAATTTATTCATGGGGAAAGCAAGCGTTCTTTCTACAGGATTATTCGTCAGTATCTACACATCGCGACAGTTATTTTAAACTTTCATCATATATAGTTTAGTTTCCCATACCTTTGTTCTCCCCGTTAAATCAATAGGAATTTGTGAAACTTGACAAATACTCTAATACACACATTACTACATACACATACATACTGCGGACGAAATTTTCCCGAAAAAATTTGTACTGGAACAGCAAATCAGCAATCAACTCAATCCGATTTCATTTGTTTGGTTAATTCTAGCATATATACAATATTGTATGTTGTAAATTTTGCAAAAACAGGGCAAACATGGAATGTTTTTTCGCAGAATATATATTCCTTGAATACTTTTTGACGAAAAATCGATATTTAGACTTTAGACGGAGTATATGTATGTAGTATGTAGTACGTACAATGTACAATGTACAATATACAACGTAAAATGTAAGAACATTTACGACTTTCTAACTGAAAACGGGTCGACTTTCTGTTTGAGAAACGATATTATTATTTTTTTTATCTTTATGTGTATATGTATGCATGTCTCGAAGAAAATGTCAAAAAATTGTCAACATCACTTGGAGCTGGAAGGAATGATATACATAGTTACATATTATTTGTTATTTAGGAACTTGCGAGACATTTCAATTACAGATGAGCAAATGTATACCATGTTTTTTGTTTTTCAAAAATTGATAATAATATATGATATTAAGTACAATTGACGACGGGGAAAACTTCTCCATAATTTATTATCTTTCCAAAAAGTGGGTCTCTCAGTTTTCCAAGCTTTTCAAACACTTTTACTGTACATACTTTTCTCAAAAACATACAGCTATTAGCTATTAGTCTGGCTCGTCAAAAAGTGTACATATACCATGCACATAATATGTAAACATTTATTTTTTACGTCTTCAAAGTTCTGCCTGATATTCCCCATATATTCATATAACCCATAATATCCGTATCATTCCAAGGTTTATCTACAACTTGTCAATTCAACTCTGAGAAAACTTGTAGATATATCTAATAGTAATAACAATTACTAGAATTATTACTACTATACTATACTCTCTCGTACTATTAAAAAAAACAGACATGGCTCGTCACTTACAATCATTTTCATTCACAGTTCATAGTCAATTCTCAATTCTATCATTAGCCAGTATCCATTTTAAGCGTTCAGAAATATAAAAAATGCTCGATAATATTTTATTATGCATAGTATTTATGCATAAAGTTCTCGCTCGTGTTAAGAATTAAAATGGTTGACTGCCAAAGATCATAATATTCATCATAGTAATAGCATCTCTAAAATTAATATTACTTGACAGTAAAATTTTGAGCATCTTCATCTTTTAAAAAGGAAGATGAGATATTGGGTCGTTTGAAAACAATAAAGTCTTTGTATACTTACAAAAAGCTTGTTCTTGTTTCTTGTCATAACTATATAATAATATAATATTTATTTATCCTTACTGATGTCATGTATAAAAGTGACGACAAATAAGACCCAACGTGATAATCATGTTACACATGTTTATTTTCATGGGCGAGTAAAAATGTTTGTCAGCATCTTTCTATGTATATTCATAAGTATATTTTGTATTTTATATTATGTAGAATCTCATCATCTCATCTCATACTACTTTTTATTTCCCCCATTTCAAGTGAACTTGAACCTGCTGCTCATAAAGCTGACCCGAAGCATTTTCAATATGAAGAATGAAGACTACAGAAAACTTTTTCAGGATTCTGTATTCTGTATAGATATTTGTACATTTGAATATTACACACATTACTCAAGTATTACAATGATGATTATAAAGAAGGAAACACAGTGTAATACACATGCTTTTTACACTAAAATAATGTCTTTATACACATCATGGAAAACTGTTGGATTTGAATTTGAACGTTTCATGATACTTTTCTCCATATTATAGAGCTACATATTCACTGTTCACTGCTGACGTTTCTCTGGTTGATGAACAGCTCTGTGGATTTAGCGATTAGCGATAACCTTTCATGGAAAAACAGACTATGTGAAGAACTTTATATATACAAAACCGAACCAAGAAGATCAAAATGATGATGATAATGACGATGATAATGTGTTGTGTAAATTGTACGAGAGTAAATGTTCAAAGGTGAATTGTGTAAATTGTACCACAGAGAAAATTGGTACAAGATACATCGTCAAGATACTCCTTAGACAAACATACAAGAACAAGAACAAAAACAACATTAATATCATTATTATTGTTATTATTATTATTATTATTACCATTATATAGGCACCATGTCCGTATTAACCTCGTATCATATCATAAATACAATCCTTCTCCATCTTTTGCGTTTGTTTTCATTTTCATTTTCTTTCTCTCTTCATCATCATCAACCTCATCGTGTACCTTGTACCTACACACTATTTTACTAATAAACGGTTCATTGAGGAGCTTCATTCCCCGATATTAGACATTAGAAGCTCTATAATTTGGTGAAAATTGAAGATTTCCAGGCGGACTCATGTGTGTGTGTGTACTTTGTACACTATGTAAGTATACATAATACTTAATGTATAATGTACAAATATTATTTGATAAAAGATTAAAGAATGAACACATTTGAGAAAAGGAGACGAAGAAGAAGGTAAGAAGGTCCTGGAGAGAATGAAATGAAATGGACTGGAATGATGGAATGGAACGGGGAAGACGAAAAAAGGCAAGTGATCAGCTGTAACAAGATGTAATGATACAAGGCTGTAAGTCAAGCCCTAGCATTAGAATCGATGTAATTATGGTGGGCAAAGGAACTATTAAGTACATCTTTATACACACTTTGTAGACAGGCATATGTCATAAAGCGGAGAAGGTAAGAAAACTATTGTTCAGTGTCATAAGTAAGTAAGTCGAGAACAGAAGACAACCAAGAACCAAGAAGAAGTTCAAGTCTTCAAATGTTTAAACCGGTTTGTGGTTTGTCCATTTCGCCCGGTTCGCCCCCACTGACTGACTGCTCCTCGTGATGATGACGAAAGAGAAGGATGAAATTTCCTTCTGTTGTGGTTGATGCAATTGTTGCAGCAGTTGCTTTTGATCCTGCTGCTGCTGCCTTCTGCCTTGACAGCTTGATTATTACATTATTATAAAACCATTGCATATTGTCGAGCCAAATTCTCCTGGTTTTCCATAATACACTGAATAAACTCTTTTTTTTCCTTTTTAGCTCCCACACACAAACATTCAAAATTTATATGTACCGTTTTTGATCTTATAATTCTGGAAGACGTTTCAGAATCTGTACGTATAAATATTACATATTGTACATATGTATAATGAATAATAAGCTAAACTTTACTACTGCTGCTCACTCTCTGTCCTATTATTCATTTTTTTTATATGGACACTAAGCAGTCCAAATTTCGGCCGACAAACCAAAAATGCCATGTACCATATTTTATGGTAAAACAAGGTAACTGCTCATCGTTTTTCTCCAAACCATAAAGCACAAAAGGGAGTTTGACGCCAACAACAATGAAACCGAAAGATTTTGGATCTTTAACTTGAACAATCCAAGTTTCCAAGTAGTGGCAGAGGTAAATACAAAATACATAAGCCAAGTTAACATAATACTTAAGAATAATAATATTGCTCTGGAGGAAAAATACAGTAGACAGTAGAAAATAAGTAGAAAAATCTTATTATGATATGAGGATGTTTGATATTTGGTATGCAACGCAGATGGACAAGTGATAAGGTCGTGAACTTAATTACAAGTGTCAGACTTCCAAAAACCACTTTCCAAAAAATGAATGAAAAAGATGCTGCAACAAAGTGTAAGCATACTTTATACTGTATATACATAAGTATATCATAATATGACGAGATACTCTTTGATGGTATATTAAGTGCACCTTTCAAGTAAGTAAAAGCTAGTTGCTACCACAATATGGAATAATAATTCATAATGTGGTTAATATATAACAATATTTAATGTAGATATAAAGTAAATGAAATGTAATAAACACCACCATCGCATCGCCAAGAAAAAGGAAAAGAGAGAGACAGGGTGAAGGAAAAAACAACGTTTCAAATTATCTAGATAGTCAAAGTATATTTTATATGAAAATCCAAAAACACCAAAGTCAAAGCTATTAACTTGTTGTCTCATCATCGCATCGGCAATGAAAAAAAGAAGAATGTGCAATGTATTTTGTATTGTATTTTGTACATGCCGCATGACATGATTGGCAAGCTACCCATTTTAATAAATTTTATTTCAAATTTTATATCAAACATCAAACATCCCCATCATCATCGTCATCGTCATCATCAACCTGTCTGCCATTTCTTCTTTCACTCATACTCATTCCAGTCCGGTCCAAAAAAACAACATGTAGATATCATGTACTCCATGAATGGTAATTTGTTTTTTTACCTGTAGCACTAGTTTCATCATGATCTCTACACTCTACATACATACATTGAAGTGATGTTTTTTAAATTAAAACGTTAAAATTTTGCAAATTCAAGCTGAAGCCCTAGACAAACAGAAAAAACGTGAATTTTTTTTTTCATCAGCCTTTTTTGTTCGTTGATACCTTTTGAGCTTGACAAAACTCTCGAGACTCTCGAGACAGTTTCTCTTTTCGGTAGGTAGGTACACAAAAAGTATGAATACAAAATGAAAAAAAGGCCCAGCAATCATATATAATTCATTTAACTGTGTATATAGTATATACGTAGTACGTACGTGTAGGTTTGATAGAATAAAAGCTGAAATGGAATTGGAAAATGATTGACAAGATATGACCTGTACAGAATATACTGTGAAACTTTGTAACTTTGACTGTGTATTGACTGACTGTGAGTTGAGCCGTGTTGGCCTGTCTTCGACCTTGTATTTTCACAGTCTCTCGAACACCGAACAAATGTCGTCCCCAATGAAATGACTGCACGAATGAAAAAATGAATGAATGAATTATTGAACTGTGAACAAACTACAAACGTTTTAAATATTATACGGCCGAAATATTACATTTACGGAACAATAAATTTGTGTACAGGCATGTGTAAGTACAGATTTTTATTTATATATCAAAGAACCAGACAAGTCTATACAATTGAAATGAAAAGCAGACACTGGTTGTTGCTGTTGTTGTTACATAATCAGAATCAAAATAATTTGAGAGTCTGACACTCTGACGCTACGGGGATGGGGAAAAATGGACAGTTCTCTCTTGCTCACATCAAGTGTAGTGTAAGTATGTATTCCTATGTATTTTGTATTCTGATATTATTAGTGGTACACATGTAATAGATGTGTAGTAGTTAATGTAGCAGTTAAAAAAGCTACAGTTGCCCTTGTTCATGTTGACGTTTTCCTTGTTTCCCTCCTTGTTGTTGTTGTTGTTCTGGTTGTTCTCTCGGTAATTTTACACATTTTTACACACAACACACAGAGAGAGATTACATACATATCTTTTTGTTCTCCACCTTTCCCTTTTATTTACCCAAAAAAGAACCTCGATATGGATATTTTAATCCATTGCCATCGTCCAACAGTAACAGAATAAAAAGCAGTAGGTAAGTAGTAAGTACCTATATAAATTCTACATAATATAAGTATCTGTATATATGTATAAGGCCGGTTACCGTACACCATGATAAAAATACACAAAACATATTATCAGGCTCATCTTCATTCTCATCTCATCGGTGGGTACATGTCCAAGTGTAATATTATACACTATACACATACACATGTATAGTCGACCACCACTTGTTTTATTTTGAGCTTTATGAAGTGCTACAACATCAACCACACATCAAGTGTCTTGAGTCTCGACTCTGGAGAAAATAAGAAGACGCATGAGTTGTATGGTTAGTAGTGTTTAGTAGCTTTTGAAATGAACGGGACGGGATTCAATATCTTCACAGTATAATAACCATAAGTATTATAGGGGTGTTTATACATAGTTTACAGTGCATAGACAAGGAAGAAAAGTCAAGGAGAGCCAACATACAAAACAAGGAAAAGTATGAAATTAGCATCGAGTGAGTAAACTGTCTACTATATGTAAAATACAAAGTAATAGGTCAAATTTTAAAGGATGCGTTTGATCCTCTACTGAAAGGTCAAGTGACTCGCTCAGGAGGTCAAACCATGCTATTTCAAACGATCCTAACTGCTTATATCAGATTCACCGTTACTTTTCCTTTTCATATTCTCACATGAACTCAATACTTGCCTCATTATTAGGTAAAGCACAGAAGGCTTGAAAAAACCCGAATTTTACACGCTCAATTTGTACCAGTTTTCAACAAAGCGGGTATACCTATTTGCTTCAATATTAAAACGATACATAAGATGCGGTGAGCCGAAAATCATTTTGTCTGTTTCTTCTGCCTTTCTTGTCTCTCTTGTCTTTCTGGACTTGACAGGGTTTAGCATGTAGAACAGTGTGTGTGTGTGTGGACTGTCGACTAAATATGTTAAACACGAGGAGAGTGTGTTGTATTTTGTGTTTGGTCGACGAACATATCACGAAACATGATGTTTTCTCCCCAAAAATAGTAACAGGTACTTACATAATATTGTGTATTACGTGTACAATACAATGTAGAAGTAAGCTTCACTTTTTGGCTAATATCCTTTAATACGTTACATTATATGATTAGGGCGCAGAGAGGAAGAAAATGCATCGTAGAAGAAGACAGAGAAGAAGATGACCTGGTAAATACGTTTAATGTGGAATGTTTTACCTGTGTAATAATATAATATAATAGACACAAACGCAGCACTTGTGGTTTTGTTTCGTGGTTTTCACAGACACATAATATCCAGAACCAGAAACGGACAAGTTATATACATTATGTAGGTATATTATACAATACAATACACAAGTTATTCCTTGTCCCCCTCCTTAGGGGTGGAGAAGAGAGAGTCCAAACGGATGTCCACGTGACAGTTGTGATCAGATAAGGGAGAAATAGGTAAACGCACGCGATTTCTTATGAAACTCCGTTTCAACTTCTCTCTCTCTCTCTCTCTCTCTCTCTCTCTCTTTCTCTCTCTCTTTCTCTTCATTCCCTAACAATTATATTAAAGGTTTGAATGCTCATCTCACGAAATCCAGAGCCCGAAAACTCTGTAATTTACACTCAGATTATGCTGTCAATCAACGTGTAGCCCTCCCCAAGCTCCGCGCATCAATTATACTTTCCTCTTTGCCTTTCTCTCTCTGTAACTCTCCGTGAACCATCCTATAGAACCAAAAGCCCAAGTAATGCAACTATTCAAAGAGCTCCTTGTGTTTTAACCATTGTGTAAAGTATAATGTATGTATACATACAGATATTTCTCTTTCATGTTCCCCAAAGTCCAAGTTGAGGTCCAAGCTGAACCTGCTTCTCGGTTCTCCGGGTTTTGTGGGTAACAGTATACGAAAAGAACCACGTAATACATACAAATATTGTACATACATATACACTTTACACTGGGACGGATGGAATTGGGAATTGAATGTGAATTTGTGTGCATGTGTTTTCCATCGTGTTTCTCTCATGTGAATGTGTTGCTGTTCTTGTTCTTGTTGTTGATGTTGTTGTTGTGTGTTTGTATGTGTGTGTGTGTTGTGTGGATATTGGATGGATGATAAGAGTCCGTGTGTTGTTTCGCTCCTTGTTCCTCAGTTAGTTAGTTTGGTCTGATAAAAGTATAAAGGAAAGTATTAGTGATGATGATTATGTTTGTGGTGCTGGTGGTGGTATAAAGTATTATAAAGTAAAATGGAGTAGAGAGAGAGAGAGAGAGAGAGGTAGAGAGAGAGAGAGGTAGAGAGAGATGGAGAAAAAGAGCGAGGTTTGTGAAAAGTTTTTCGAATTATTAAACCACAGGCCCCCCGCCCCAAATTAAAATACACGCAAACAAGGCTCCTGGCGCGAAGCAAAATGTTTCTTTATAATTATCCATCATTATTGCCTTGTTGTCACGATGTTTAGCCTCTTAAAACAGGTATAAAGAGCAAAAAGACTAGAGATAAAAATTATAAATGTTATGTATATCACAATAATATGTAATATTATATGCTGCATAGCATATACATTTTTTACATACAGTCAACACTGGAAAAATTAAAAGTGCCCACGGCTTTAGGTTTCCTTCAAAAATGTATAAATATATTTAATATTATATCAAAAAATCTAAACCTCTCCACATTCAAATCCGAATCCAAATCCAAATCTCACACGAACTAACAAACAACAAACGAACAAGAACAAGGAAAAAGGATAAAAATGTAGGAGCAGCAGCAGAACAAAACAGTACATACATGGGGAAGTACTACATACATATGTAGAAAGCAAAAAAGTCCTCCATTATGAAACTTGAGCTCACAGCAAACATATTGGAACAAATATCTGTGTAATACGCACAATTATTGCTTATTAAAAATATTTTTCTGTTTCCCCCTGGAGAACAAGAAGACCCTTTAAAGAATATTTAATAAAAATTTGTACCTACAGTAAAAGGTTTTGAACTACTTTAGTTATAGAGTTGACATTCTTGTGTTTCTCTCTTCACATTACATCAACGTTAACATTGACATTAGCATTAACATTAACATAACACAACATATTAGATTAGATGACAATGGGGTAGACACACAATTATTACCACGTTGGACACACGGACTTGAGAGTCTCAATTTCCATTTTTTCCTTTGAAAAAACTGGGAGGGAGAGACTTTTCTTGTACATACTACATACATATACATATATATATACAATACACAAGTATTTTTTAACTCGTCGACTCCTACCTTGTGCATACATTTACATTTACATATAAGTATGATAGGTGTATTTAGATTTCCTTGCATTACACATGATATTATATGATATAATATTATATTATATTGCTCTCCTCTCATTTTTATTCCTTCTTCCAGCCAACTAGCATGTTTTTGATCAAAATCCCAGATAATGAGTGGCACAAAACAGAGACGGAGAAAAGTGGAGAGAAGAGAGAAGATAAGCTCAGAGGTCAGTCAAATACTCTTAAAAATACAGCAGAATACTGTGTACTGTGTACGTACATGTATGCACAGGTAATATAAAACACGCGTATAAAAAGAACACATCTACATGTAAATAATATAATATTATTGTATTATATCATAAGTAGGAAATATTATAATAATCTTGTGTATGCACTCACTCACTCATTCACTTTGCTTTTGCTTTTGCTTCTGCTTCTGCTCTAGGTCACAAGGTCCAACTTCCACACGCCATCCTCAATCCTCATACATACATACATACATACAATAGTAATACAATGCATGTATTATGTATCTACATTTTTACCATGTATTTGTCTCCTATCTTCTAATATTATTATCATTATACATTATACATACATATACATGAAAAAATCTACCGGATTTTTTGGTGTAGCAACATGTCCAAATAAATGTACAAATGAAATGTCGTGTGCATATTATTATTATATTATGTATTTTTTATTTAATGTAAATGGTACATTTTAACATACTTGTATGTACATAAGAGAGGAACACCAAGACGAATAGTTACGAAGAAGAAGTAGAAGAGGAGCAGGGTAAAAAAAGAAAAAGAAGAGCAACACGAAAACAACAAAAACAACAACAAGAACCGGGTAATGTGTGTCTGCCCATACACATGTACATTATATGTATAAAACACAGTGTCCTCTTCTGTTCTGTCCTGTTCTGTCCTGTCCTCCTCCTTTGAGACTTTGTAGGAAAAAAGTCGAGCCATCAAATTGTACTTGAGCCCCTACATTTGTCTTGTTCCATCTCTATTTAAAAGTCAGAGTGAGACTAAGCAAGGCGACGACCCAAAGTAAAAGCAAAAGCAAGAGCAAACAAGGAGGAAGAGAGACAAGAGAGAGAGAGAGAGACGAAAAGATACATGTACACAGAAAAAAAGGAGCGAGAGGATCTCGTCTCAAGATCTTGTACAAAAATAATTTATTTCAGTTAGCGTGATGGTCAAGAAAGGAGAATAATGTGAGAGACTACAAGTTAACTCTTGTCTTTCCCCTCCTTTGCTTTGTATTGTATTGTACTACTTTATAAATATACATTGTCTCTCCTCTCCCTCTTCTGCTTATCTCTCTTGATATCTGTCCTTCTTCAACCTCCTCCTACTCCTTAAATTGTGCTTGATACACATGTAAAAAACTGTATTTACTATGTACTATGTACTATGATGTGATATGTAAACACACACGTTTTACTACAATAAAATAATGGTCTCGTCTTCTTCTTACTCCCTTTTGTCTCTGTCTCTTGTTCTGATGTTTATTCCGAATTTGATTCCGGATGGATATATAAAAATAAATGTATGTATTTATATGTACTTGTATTATGTACCAAGTATAATTCTAATGGTTTTTTCTCCCTGCTCTTTCTCTTTCTCTCTCTCTCTCTCTCTCTCTCTCTCTCTCTCTGCTCATCGACTGATGGTTGATGGCACTGGTGTGAGTTTCATCCCTCAACATAAATTACAACAAATGGTACACATGTACGTACACAATCTACGTACAATGTATACATACATATACAATATACAATGCAATATATGTATAGAAGAGTTTTGCCGTCCGTCTACTTGACTTTGTAGGCAGTTTTTTACACAAATACATAAGTATAATGTATGTATGTATATTGTATACTGTGTTGAACACATGTGTTGAAGTTGAAAGTGTGTGTGTAAACATTTGGAAATCATGACGGGTATCAGTGTAAATTGATACGGTTTCCTTCAAAGAAAAAAAAACATACAGTTTGAATTAAAACTCACAAAGAGCGAGAGAAAAAGTGAGCGAGAGAGAGAGAGAGAGAAAGAGAAAAGGCGATGAACGGAAAAATGAATGAACAATGAACAATGTATGAATTATATACATTAGCTGGAGAGTGTAGATCAACGAGTAAGATATGTGGCATAAAAGAGAGGCATCGGTCGGTTTGAATTAGAGAAAACCTACTTGATGTATTATGATATAATCAATAATAATGTGATATGATATGAGAGTCTACGTATGTCTACGTATTGTGCGTATTGTATTGTATGAAAAAATGTACACATTTTTAATATTGTATTTTAATACTGTACATAAAGTACCCAGACTAGACAACTTTAACGGATGACACGAAAATTCATGACGTACATATACACATATACATAGGTCACGACCTGTGAACTTTGCAGCTTTTTGTTCACTCTTTGGGGACATATCTGTATATATGTACAACTGACAAAGTTTGTTTCAATATTGGAGAAAATTCATTGTCATGGGGAAAATTGTCGTTAAATGTTAAATTTTGTATTTTATATGTATTTACTTATAATAACTAGAATTTTGTACGTATCAACTCGATATTAAGGATAGACAGGTGAGTTGAAACACATGTATACATAATAAAGATACAGTGCAAACTTGAATTTAAAAACTGAGAGGAATCGTCTATTTGTTTAAGAAGGGTGGTAATGATAACCATAATCATAATGAGGAGGATGCATGTATGAGTATGTAAACTAGGTGTAATGTATGGCTGGAGCATCACGATACGATACGATACGATACGATACGATATAATATGATGAGATATGATATGATGTAATTCAGGGTGATGTGATATGGAATAATATACATATGAGATGAGATGGAAGAGGAGTATAAATATTGTATGTATGTATGTGCATATAAAGAGAAAAGTAAAAAAAGTAGTTAAGTAATCTAATATCGGATGATGATACGTATTGAATTGGTGAGTAAGATTGAGAGAGGAGATAATTATTCCATATATATATATACAATAGAATAGGATAGGATAGAATGGAATTGAACGGTGCTGGAACCTCTAGAACAAACATATGTACAAGTCAAACATAAATGTGTGTGTGTGTATATCTCTCTGTGTTAGTTGATGGTGGTAGCGATGGAGTTGGAGTTGATGTTTCTGGTTCTTCTCGTTTTGTTATACATACTTGTACTTGGTTTCCTGTGTGTGTGTGTGTGTTTATGTGTCTGCGTATAGTTATATTTTTGTAGTATATTTGAGTATACTATAGATACGAAGGGACAAGAATAGTAGGAATAGTTTGCATGATGATCAGTGTGTGTTTTCAAGTTTTTCTAGCCTTGGGAGATGGTGGACGGGGGTAGTAATTGCAGCCTTTAATACTCACATTAACATAATGGACCTCGAATGCCGAAAGCATTTGCATACAAATAATCAGCATGACGCCTATTCATTATTATTACGTGAACCATTTCCTTCCTTGTTTCCATGTTTATCCCATCCAATGATACATAATATGCATATGTATGCACACATTTTGTATCCAAGCGTATTTTACAATATCCATCCGATATTTTACAACTATGTATAACGTAGAGTGAGGAGCAACAGCAGATGCACCGAAAGTGTACTTACATCTGTACTTACATAAATACATATGTATGCACCTACTATAACCACTCTATTAACATACGGACACTTAATATGTAGAAAATGGAGACTGGCAAACAATTTCACACTCAACACAATGTAACATACAATACAATATGATAGGAATGAGATACGATACAAAATATCCACAAAATATCTACAAAGAGAGAGAGAGAGAGAGAGAGAGATAGAAGAACCGACTCAAAAATCATCATCATTCATTATCATCAACATCACATTCGTCATATATCATAGACCAATTTATTCTACCTTTGGTGTGTGTGTGTGTGTATTCAAGTTTTCCACCTTCATAGACTATCTTTGTACTTTGTACAGCATGTGTATACATTTTACTTACATGTTACAGGTACGTTCTTCAGTTGAACATCAAGCCCATTCGTCTTCTGCCTTTTGTTGACATGGAAAACTAGAACATATAAACAAAAAATGAATGACTCCCAGCACCCACGCATCCATATTCATCACCTCAAAAAGAGTTTAGATGAAGAACAAGAGTGAGCTCGTAATTTTACCATCACCACTGTTGCTTATTGCCCATCATCATCATCATCATCATATTAATCGTCTTCATGGTCAACACTACAGCCAACTATACACTGCGTATGTATAGTCCTTTCTTTTCTTTCCATCCTTTTGCAGACGGACAAAGTACCCGTAGGTACCCGACAATGTGGACAATTTTACGACAGTATTTTCAAGTCACCAATGTCTACTGTATTTACGCATACAAACACATTAAGGGTGCACTGGATTTGATTTGATTGGATTGGATTGGATTTTGGTTTGGATTGCGGGAGCTTTTTATACATACTGTGTGGCAATGAAGATGAAGATGAAGATGTACAGTATAAAAATGCCGTTGCCAACAGCGATTCTCTCCCTTTTCCAACTTCCAACTCTTCTGTTCCATTTAGATACCTATAAATAACTTCTTGAAAATTCATATACTCTATATAGGGATTGCTATATGAGAGAAAGAGAAGCAAAGGGATGAAGATTGAAAAAAGACGAGGCAAAGACGATAACTATTGTTTGGGGATAATGTAATGTGATGTTTATGCAAGGCAAGTGATTCTCTTCTTCTTTCTCCATCAACCTCCTCGATTCTCGATGCATGCATAATACATACATACATAGATGTGTATTTACTATTTACGTACACATGATACTTGTCGTCTTGCTGCTTGGTCGTCTTTTCTTTTCCTTTTCCCGACTACTTACTTATACATACTTACTTACTTACTTACTTTTACCTACCTGTGAGTTCACAAGCGGAGATTTGCTTGTGTGGTGTAAAACATCATTGCATTGAAAAACATGGGAAATATATGCATACATATATTATTATAGGAAGCATTCTCAATTCTCAGGTAGGTAAAATTGAATTCGTACAGACAACACACAACACACAACTATGTATACAGATTTCCTAATCTTCTTTTCTCTCGTTTCTTTATAGGTTTTGAATAAATTTGACTGTGTGAACACTGCATTTTGTACACTGTACATTGTACATGGCATTTGTTCGGTGGCTTCTTTTGTCTAATGTCCACTGGGAGAGCAAACCGATTGCACGGAGACGGAAAAAATGTTCTTCTTTATTGTATTTGTGTATATGTAGATATACATAGTATATACAATACAATACATGCATAAATACATATCGTGCATGTTTTTTTTCGTGTATAATGGTACACTGAATTTATATTTTCTTGTCTTGTCGTGTATCGTATCGTATTGTATCGTATTGTAGCGTATTATTGTCTTATCGCTTTTGTTGCTATAACGTATACGAGAAGGTCAAAGACATAAAAAATCAACTTTGTCGATGGTTGGATGGAAACAAACGATGAATAGGAAAGAAAAGAACAAGAAGGCGATCTTCTGGGTAGACTATCGAATTATCACAAAGAACCAATTAATAGTCTTGTATATTTATTCTCCGCCAGTCCCATTAAAATATTTGACACATTCACCAAACCATTCCGACTTCTGACGGACCGATCGTCGTCTTCGTCATTGCCATCATCATACATGTAGCTATAACTACGTACGTAAATATATAAAGATCCATCTCATACGTTACTTTTTTTCACATAAATTCCCTGTATCTCAAGTATATTTTTTAAATATGCTTTATAGCGCCAAGGGGAAGAAGAACAGAACAGAGAAACACGGTGGTGAACATGAACGAAATGTAGTCACTCACATTTATATGTATGTATTATGTATATTATATATTATTCCTCTCTCCTTCATTTTCATTTTCATCTTTGTGTTTTGCCTAAATTCGACATGCAATCCCTTTGGAATTCTTTTGAAGCAAACAGCAGCAGCAGTAGTAATAATATTAAGTAGTAGTTGAGCTAATAGTCGTTGTATTTGTTGGCTATGTATAAATTGTTCCTTGTGTATAATATTATAATGTATGGATTTTATGCATAATGTATCGTGTATATGTACACATAAAAAGATACATGTTACGAGTGTAGTAGTGAACAAAGTGTGTATGTTTTCCTATCTCAAGAGCGTTAAATTACTCTGCGTTTATTTTGTTCAGATAGATACAGAGCAGAAAAAGAAGACGAAGAAGAAGAAGAGGAATGGAAGACGATGGTGGAGACCAGTTATAAACATAATGACACGAAAGCCACTGTTCTCAAGCTCATTTCCATGAAACTGCCGCTTATTCCCTCATATAAACGAGTTTAAAGATAAATTGTAATGGAATTTAAATGTCGTCTTCGTATTCTTATTCTTTTGTTTCTTCCCTCACACACACAGAACACAGTACACAGACAGCAGTCAAAAGAGTCAGCCCTCTGTGTAACTACATGCAGGTTACATATTGTAGACAAAATACAGGTACAAAATGCACAACCAAAATAAGTACAATGTAGATACAATATTTTATACAAGTACAAATACTTTTATGTATGTATGTATGTATGATGTATGTACGTACAACACTGGCAGTGCCCAGAGCAAACAAATAAGCTGAAACAGAGCTTTATAAAATATTATATACATTTACTTGTTGTAACAGAGAGATTTAGCTGTTGCTTTTTC
>JAQIVE010001244.1:0-26475 GCA_034698285.1 Sminthurinus bimaculatus
ATATTGTTAACAATGGCTAGTCTATATTAACAATGCCTAGTCATTGTTAACAATGACCGATTGTTAACATAGACTACGACATATACATTTATATTTTATAAAGAACTTGTTGCACATTTGGATTCTGGATCCCATCTTTCTTGTACTGCCTCCAGTGTCAAGATTTCAGCCAGCGCGTGGAGTGAACTGGTTTACGTTTTCCTAGTAAAATTGCACTATTTTGGTGGAGATGAGCTTGAACACCATATTTTTTAAATGGACAATTGTTCTCTTTCGTTAGAGCTGTCAAATTGGTCTAGAATACATGTCGTTGTCTATGCAAGCTAATCAGCACCATTCATCATAATATCATAATACATATATTATTACATAGCAACTAGCAACAAAGGTTACTTAATGTACATATTTACAAAAAAGATAGCAATTTTAATATCTAGTTTCTTATATGTATATGATTGTATGTTAAACATAAATTATGAACTATAGAGTGTACATTGCAGACTTTTCAAACATATAGTGCACAAAAAGTTTTTTCCAACGCCGTTCACATTTGAATCGTGTCCGTTATCAAACAGTTCAAAAACCAATTCAAACATTTATTATGTCTTACTTTGTTGTGGAAATTGCAAGGAGAAAAGATGTTCAACTTTAAACCATCACATATGAGTTGACTGTGCGAACAATATTAGATGAGCCTAACTAATTATATGACACTGGATATGCGGACAAATGAGAAAGATGAACGGACTGCATTTTATCGTCATACTAATTAATTTCCAATTAGCATTTGTTAGCAAGCCTCAACTTTGCTAACAAAATGCGCCACATTCACATTTACCAGAACCGCCAGTGCTAAATATGTTGTGGTGATGGAATTTTTCACCTACAGAAGTTACAGAGCAAAGCAGTGACATATTTTCATATTTTATGTACAAAATGTGCGTTGGCAAGTAAATATGCTTGTACATTGTTCATACATAAAAGTAAAACCTAACTAGAAAAAAGTGCCTCAAAAAACCTGGCTAAATTTTAAATGGGCCCGCAAAAGTAAGCCTCAATTTGTTAATCAATCTCATACATAATACATAATACAAGTAAATAAACTATGCATTATTGGTGACGAGGAATATAAAGTATAAATATCATAGTATTAAAAGCTGTATTAAAAGCTGTCCAAAGTCAACGTTTTAGATTTTTCGAACCTATAAGCCTTGTGTATGATCAATGATCAACTTTGCATCATGGGCAGGTCAAAGGCCAAGAGACATGAAGTAATCTTCACATATGCTGATTATGCAACGACTTGACTTGATACTATCGACGACTTATTGGATGGTTAAAGTAAAAAAACATACAGACTCGACCTCCCTTCTAGATCCACATTTGTATCACATCATATCATATCATATGATGTGACGTTTGAATATTTTTAATTTTTAACTACAACTGTATAACACGACTCGTTCCCTCATTTCTCTCTCGTTTTTCATGCACTATTTTTCCAAATCTTGACAAAGGACCTACCAACAGTTTGTGTAGTCTTTTGCTCAGACTAACCGAGAAGAATTTTGTTGAAAAAGGTGCAAATCATGTCGGGCTCCAAGATTTTATCCCTGCGACTGTTCAACGTCCAGCAAGTCAAGAGCATCCACAAGGTGATTTTGGCCAGAAAACTCTCGACTTGTCCCACGGCTCACTTACTCGACGTGAAGCCCTTGGCACCCTCTGACTTTCTCATCAATGACCCCCACTACGCTTTCTTGAAGGACCTTGACCTGGATCAAGTTAACGATGGAGTTTATAACGGAGCTTGGGGAGGATCGGCTGCTGTAAATCTATACACAAAAAATATATGTATAATTTTTTATAATAACTTGTAATTTTTCTTTTTTTTTAATGAATAACTTTGGAATATCAAAACAGGTGCTTACATCCTACTCGCCCACCAACGGTCGCCCAATTGCCCAAGTTCGGCAGGCAACTTTGGGCGACTACAACACGACCGTGGAGAAGAGTCAGGAGGCCTGGAAAGTGTGGGCCGACATCCCGGCGCCCAAGAGGGGCGAAATTGTCCGACAAATTGGGGACGCCCTTCGGAAAAAACTGGAGCCCCTGGGCAAACTAGTGACCCTGGAGATGGGCAAGATCCTCCCTGAAGGGATCGGAGAAATTCAGGAATATGTGGACATTTGTGACTATGCCACGGGACTGAGTCGCATGATGGAGGGCAAAATATTTCCGTCAGAACGGCCGGGTCATGCTCTCCTAGAAAACTGGAATCCACTCGGGGTCGTCGGCGTCATTTCGGCCTTCAATTTTCCCGGTACATTATTTACTTTCAAATTTAATGCCAATTTAAATATTTACAAGTTTTATATATGTAAGTTAGTGACTGCATTATGCACATGTTACAGTGGCGGTTTACGGATGGAACAACGCCATCGCCCTGGTGGCGGGAAACACTCTATTGTGGAAAGGAGCTCCCTCAACTTCCCTTTGTTCAGTGGCCACCACCAAAATCATTGCTCGAGTTTTGGAGGAAAATTCCCTTCCTGGAGCAATTTGCTCCATGGTCAATGGGGACATTCCCATCGGCAAAATGATGGCTCACGACACTAGAATCCCACTTTTGTCCTTTACTGGCAGTACAAACATTGGAAAACAAGTAAGGAAAAGTTCAGGATGAAAAATGGACAAATTAAATAGTTGAAGTTGTTGCTACGCAACTGCAAATATGTACATCAGTCTAAATCTAATAAACTTGATTAATTTTAGGTGGGTGTAGCAGTTCAGTCCAGATTTGGCAAGTCTATCCTTGAGCTGGGTGGTAACAATGCAATTATAGTGGCGGAGGATGCAGACTTGGACATGGTGGTCCGGTCGACACTTTTTGCCTGCGTTGGATCTGCGGGTCAACGATGCACTACCACACGGCGGCTGATTCTTCACGAAAAGGTAAAATACATATTGGAAAATCAAAGAGAAAGTGTAACCAAAAAACATTTTTTAACAGTATTTAAAATGTATCATAAATTGCTGGTCTCTCTTTCTCTTCAGGTGTACGATCAAGTTGTCGAGCGTCTTGTCAAAGGATATGAACAAATTGTGAAGAGGATGGGAGATCCTCTTCGGGACTCAAACGTGATTTTCGGACCGGTGCATAGCAGGGCCAGTGTAGAGGGTTACCAGGCAACGATTAAGGAAGCTAAAGAGCTAGGGGGAAACATTGCATTTGGAGGAAAGGTGAAAAGTTATCATAAATAATACTGTATATAAATTGCTTCCTTTTTTTGGAGTAGGAGTTTTATTTTTCATGTCCACGCTCAAATTAAACTAATTTAGCCACCAACTTTAATTACTTTATTGCTATACTTTTTTGGGGAAAATTATAGGTTATAGATAGACCTGGTTTCTATGTCGAGCCCACCATTATTACGGGTCTGGCACATGATTCTCCTGTCGTTCTACGTGAAACCTTTGCCCCCATCGTATTCCCTCTCAAATGCTCCAGCGTCGACGAGGCCATTGTATGGAATAACTCTGTGGATCAGGGACTATCCTCGAGTATCTTTACTCAAAACATTTCAAGGATTTTCCAAGTAAGGACAATAATAAATGAAGTTATGAAATGAAGTTTCTACAGAAAATCGGATTTAAACAACACTGATGACAGTATTTTTTGTTTACTTAACCATTATTGTTATTGTTACTACTTTTATAGTGGATAGGGCCAAAGGGTTCTGATTGCGGCGTTGTTAATGTAAATATTCCAACAAGTGGTGCCGAAATCGGAGGGGCCTTCGGCGGTGAAAAACATACTGGTGGCGGAAGAGAATCCGGCAGTGATTCTTGGAAACAGGTAATTTTTACGAACTATACAGAAGGTATGGTTGTCGTTTAGATTAACCCATTCGTTGCTATGCCCGTAAAACGCTTATGTAAAAATACGTGAATAGCACTGAATGGGTTAAATGTTTCATCAACATAAGACATAATGAACGTGTATAATTTATCTCTTGCAGTATGTGCGAAGATCGACAATTACCATTAATTACTCAAAGGAACTGCCACTGGCCCAAGGGCTCAAGTTTGAATAAGTTTACGAATTTAACTGCAAACTTGTATAATATCTAATGTCTATAATATTAATTATTAATTGCGCATATTATTGTAAATATTACATGTTAAAATTTTATGTAACATTTTACAAAGATATAAGTATAGAACCTAAGTAACGACTGCCAATGTACCTTCAATTCTAAATTTCAAAGAATAATTTGAATGCTGGTTAATGTCAAGTCTTCATAATATGTAAATGTCTTCCATGTGCAATAAATACATAGGACTCGCAATGAATCTGATATATCCGATCGATTTCATTGTTTCAAATATAATATTTTATGTACTTTTTATTCATGTAATATCTGCACTTGAGACGACATGGCAAACTTCGTGTAGTATATTTTTTCGTCCACATTCGAAAACCGACTTTCGAACGCATTCTATGTTATAATTCATAATTCTATAATAATATAGTAGTATATTTGGGAAGTTGTGCAAACTCTCATCTGACTTTAGATTTTTGGGATTCGAAAAAAAGGATACAAATAATATAAGTACATACATACGTATCATAATATTATAGGTAGAATGTCCAAGTCGAAGATTACAAGTTAAATATTGTTCAAGGTACTATAATATTATATAATATTTTATACATTGTTTCCGGATTCTCTCTCGTCTAAAGTTAACTTTTGAATTTGCAGAACCTTCCTAATAATACGCGTATTGTAAATACATACTATGTATATAGTTCCTGTGGCGTACATAATACAATAATCTGTATAATATTTCAATCAATATTGTATGTCATCATGAATGATTTTTTGACAAGCATTCAAGAAAAGTACATAATATTTAGTTTGATCGTTCTCTCTCTCTCTCAATATTTACACACTGAAAAATAATAACAACAATAATTAAATAACAGCAATAGCACAACAAAAGTAAGTTTCAGAGCAACAATAACAAGTTTCTTTCCTGCTTATTATGTTAGATACATAAAACTTGGATTATTTTTGAACTTAAATGGTAAAAACTATTCAAAACAATATAACTTAAATATAACAAATAATAACTTACAATAATAATATAATAATAATAATATGTATACTTTCGATTTTTTTTAAATCATTTCATAGGTACAACATAATATTCATCATCATAAGACTAATTTTTAGCACATAAATATGACACTTTGTTAAAAAACGTTTCATGGCGTTTTCCTTTGTTGTTAAATATATTATCGTTTAAGAGTAATTGAGGTTACGTGTACATAACTTTGAGCCGTTTCATACTCTTAAATGGTAAGGTCTTGATTGTATCATCATCATTAAAACTGGTTATTTTTTTTCGTCTATGTAAAACTCATAAAGTATAAAATCTGAGAGATTTGTGTCTTGTATTGTAGTATACAGTTGCCTTCCATGAACTTCATGAACAAAGTCTGACAATAAGAACTATTTTAAGCATTCGTAGTGTGTGTGTGTACTTAAATATTGTATTCTATCTACCATTAAATATATTAAAACTTAAAATAGGCAACTGAATTAAAAAACTGATCCGAAAATAAAACAGCAGACAATTACGTAAACGTAAAATTCGACAACTGACAATATTAATTTATAACTAACAGCCTCCTCTAAACTTGTTTAACTTCAAGCTGTCAGAATTCGAAATTTAATAACAAATAACTATTAGATCTGCGATAAATACTTTAATTTCGTTACCTAGCTAGCTACGCATTTGATATTTCAGAATGTCACGTTGTTGACTGAAGACAAAAAATGAGTCATTAATATTTTATATTTTAGCGTTTACACGTGAGTTTTTCAAATATTATTAATTATTATACTCTATGTGTGTATATTGAATACTATACTGTTATTGTTAGAATGTTAACTCACTGTTCCAAAATCTTTTCTTGTAACTTGTGTACATTTTTCTGAGCAATGTATAGACTTGAAATTGAATTATTTGTAGAAAACAAAACTGGCACTATTCAATATCAATAATATTGTAATACATATTGTTTACAGAGCTGATTTTTTTCAGAATCATAGGATAAATAGCTGCATATTTCATTCACTGATATTATTCTACTGCTATATTATTTTAGCTGCAACTAATGGTTTTAGGTTTTAAATAGTACATCATAATAAAATGTAGTGTGATTTATTTGGTATCCTATAATAGTACTCCAATACCTTCGAAAATAAATTGATGTTGTTAAATTCCTGATTATTGCATACAAAGAAAATTTAATATATACGAGTATGTACTGACTGAAATCGAGTTCTAAACATACACATAAATAGCTGAATCTTTAGTATACAAAAAACCTAAACCTAAAACAGGTTAGTTAAAAGTTAAAACTGAAAAGCAGATTGGACTTTTATGATTTAGCATTTAGAAAGTTCTTTTTCCTTGTACGGTACGGTAAGTCACCTCCTACTCTACTGGAAGCTCGCTATAATATAATATTGAAATGATAAAAACAGCTAATGAACTTGAATAAGTACAGATTTACTGGTGTTTATATCCCTCAATAACCTTGGCGAATTTTGGATACTAAATACCAACATTCTAGAGGATTTCTTTCAAATCAAAAGTCTAAATAAGGTTTTTTCTCGATTTTTTTAAAACAGTCATTCCTTGCAAAGAATCAAAATTATGCCCCCAGCATACCTATACGAGTCAGATACAATATGACCCCTCTCGGATTCCTCAGCATTAGATGTGCTGTAGAATCAATTTACTTAGGCATACATATTGAGATCAAACTAGACAGTTTAATAGTATGTCATTTAAAACAAGTAAACCCTTGGCAAGAGTTACGACAAGGACCTTTTTAAAGAATCCAAATCATAAAAGTCCACTCAGTATATTTAACATTTAAATATTTACTTGTAAAACTAAGTTCCTTATGTTAAATGCAGATCGATGTGTATTATACGTTATTGAGTAAGTCATTTTAATTATACATATTGTATATTGTTATCGTTAAATAATTCTGACGCTGCAGTTACTTTTTAGGTTGAGTTTGTAATAATTAAAAGCCATATTGTAATAGAACGTTCAACTGATAATAAAAAACTGGCACCTTACTTACGATTAGTGCTTTAGCAGTAACTTTAAAAATTCTCAAACAAGGATTAATTAAACATTAAACAACCAAACTCAAGCATAACAACAAGGGGTTCAGGGAAGACGAGTAATAACTGTACGTTTAACAGCATACGTATAAGTAATAAAAGTTTTCTTACAATATTATTTCTAGGATGTAAATAATAAATTCAATTGAGAGTCCTATTTCGATATTTAACATATTATCATTATTCTTATGTTGACCAAAAATAGCAAATAATATGAACATTATTGTAATTGTAAAAGCAACATATACTTTTTATATGTGCAAATGTGAATCTGCGCTGAATCCAATAAATAATAGTTTACGCGAGCTAATTATTTATATTTTACACTATCATGTTGAACCAAAATCATGAAGCACAACCCATTCATCAAGTTTATAATATAAAATACAAAACAATTCATAATTTGATAAGAAGAGGATACTTGCAACTTCTCTTTTACTGATACAGTCGAAGGAAGGATAGACTTAGTATACACCTCTTTGTAAAATTTATAAAAGCTTCCATAATAATAATATCTCCAAGTTTAAAAAAAATTGTTCGACTAAATTTATATGTAACTTATTGGTTTGTACATAATATGACTGGGTCAAGTTCCCTATTAAATTAAAGTAATTTGGCAGGTATATGGATTCACAAATGATAAACAACAACAGCAAAAAAACACATACAATGTGAAAAAAATAACAATAATAATTATTGTTGAAGTTTTAAAAGTACTCACAATTTGTAAATTTTGCGCACTATACTCTCGTATGACATTATAATACATATATAATGCATATTATAGCTATGTAATAATATATTGTTATACTCTATTTATATTATATTTTCCGTAAATTTTATGTTTTATATAATATTTCTACGACTTAGCTCAGTTTCATATTTTGTATTTCGAGTTTACATGTACTCACGTACAGCTACTTAATTAATATTACATTCTTTTATACACGCACCATAATGTCTCCCAGTTAAAGTCGACTCTATATTACTATGTATATATAGTTATTAAAACCGTATATTAATAAAACGAAAAAAATTAATTACGATAAGTATTTACTTGCTTTAGCTGAAGTTACACAACATTCGCCTTCCTCTGACCCGATTTCAAGTGGGACCGTAAATGACGGGTAAGATCACTTTTAAATCCAAAACTTACGCCGCATAGCTTACAACGAAAAGCCTTCATGCCTATAAATATATAAAATAGGTTAATTTAATTTTTAATTGAGTAAATATTCATCATAATTTGCATCTCTATGATATAGAAAAACGCTTAACCTTAAAGTTGGAATATATACTACAATGTTAAAGGTTGTTTCTTTTATCATTTTGTACTTTTAGATTTTATAACATAGGGTTTTGCATCATTTCCAAAAACAACGTGCAACAATCAAAATCAAAAATTATTAATGATTTTTCATACCTTTATGGACTACGTCAATGTGAGTTTTCAAATACGTTTGAGATGAGTATGACTTGCAGCAGAAATTACAAACTGTCTCGGCTTTTCTGGCAGCCTGATCATAAGATGAAATAATTATTATAAGAAATCACTGCTTGACATACATACATTTTTTACGTCTTTTAAAATTGAAAATGAAACCAGGCAAAATTATTTGTATCATGTTACATAAGATACGTATCATATTATTTGACCAAGAAATTCGTACCTGCGGACTTCCATTCTTAGGATGGTTGGAGAAGAAGGAGCCTGTCCCTCCTTTAAAAATATTATTTATATCTCCAGTAGAGCTGCCTGCTGAATTTACACGATTTTGGTTTTGATCTTCTGTATCAACCATTGAAACTTCTTCCATATCTTCACAGGACATGTCCAGATCAACCGAAGAATTGCGACCATCCGACGACCCCTCGTGATTTACGTTTCCTATTTTAAAACAGCAATGATATCCAAGTCAAAAAGTTAAGAATAATAAATAAAAAGTCATATGTAATTCATAACAGTGAAAGCAAAGAAACTATAAAATTTTAAATACACTACGTATAAACTACAATATAAATTTGAAGCTTACGTCTTTCAACTTTTAGTTGTCCACTTTTAAAATAAGTCAAAGTATTATAATCTTCGTCTTCTTGCCATTCTTCTCCGTCTCTACCTCCTCCTTGTTGCTGCTGTTGTTCATGATCATCTTGGAGATCCTGAACTTCTCTTTTGAGAGATTGAGAGCTCGTTATATTTAATAGACTAGTTACATTATGGCGAATGTTATTGATTAGATTATTACTTGTTGTATTTGATATATTATAGTGAGCAGAATTCTTAACACTCGATTCGTTCGAGTCAGTCGTCAACTGTCCACAACCACCAATAATTTGAGAAGAATTTAAAAGTGATGAGGATGATAATAAAGGTAGTGGAGTCAATGTGATATTACTTCCAACAATATTATGAGTACTGTTTTGACTATTCTTGTTGTTAATATTATTGGAAGACGAAATAACATTAGGATCAATTTTTTGTAGCGAGACTGGTGTACTTGTTGCTGACTTTCTATCAGAATTTAAGCTGATAGACTTTCGTCTTTGCTCAGATCGTTCAACTTTGTTACTATTATTATTATTATTATTACTACTACTGTGTTTACTACTACTTTTACTACTGTTGCTATTGTTGTTATGATTATTTGAATTATTATTATCATAAGAAGAGGAGGAGGAAGCTGAAGAGAGCTGTAAGCTTGTATGTGGCTTTTGAGAATTCGAATGAGCTGGCTTTAACAATAGTTGTTGTTGTTGTTGTTGCTGCAGCTGACTTTTATTATTGTTATTATTATTATAGAGACTCGATTCATTTTCAACGATCCGGGGATTGTGAATTTTAGTATTCGCAGTGTTTGAGTTATTAAGGACATTTTTCGAATATTGTAAGCCATTGACGACCAAGTCTTCAGATCGACTATGGATCGCTGCAGTATTATTGTAAAACTGACTTTCTATGATGAGGTGTGGATTGTTGTACACCTGCTTCTGTCCTAGTGGAAAACTGTTATTGTTATAGTTAATGACGGGTGGTTCCTCATAACTGATTGCTCGAAGGGGGTAATCAGATCTGTCCTCATCTATTAGATCATCGTCATCCACGGGTGTTGGAGTAGAGTCTGAGAATTTCGTCAAATCTTCTTGAATATCAAAATCAAAGTTGCGGAGCAGCCACGTTTCCAGGGACTTTTTCCACTTGTCCTCCTTTCTTGCCTTCGTCTCCCAATTACTTATCTGCTTCTCCAGCTCTTCAATCCTCTTTGCAAAGCCATACATCATTGATGTATTTTAAAAATTGGGCAAAAACTAGATAGTCAAAGGTCAAAGTTATTTATCTTATGGTTAAGTAAATTAAGCTTTTCTTGTTTCAACTTCACTTTTCTTGAGTTTGACTTTTTAACATACTCCTACACGCACATTTTTTTAGCTATAATTTTACTGTCCATACATATCTAAGAACGACGTAAAATAATCAATCAAATGTAAAGTCTTTGACTTTATAATCCGGGTTTTTACACTTTTGAATTAAAATGATGATGTTGAGCCATTACCAAAGGTTAAAAAAAAGTTTCTGAAATACTTGTATAATATTTATGTCGTCGATATAAGATATAAGTATAATTTTTGAATGTGTGACAAATTATTTTTTTTCTTTGAGTCGTGTATTCCTACTTCCTACTAGTATATTAATAAATTATGTTAAATAGATATATAACGGGCAGACGAGTCAGAAGATTAATCAATTTTTATAACGTAGTTAAATTTGACAATATTGTTATATATTTTGCTCTGTTCATTGTTCCGAATTTGACTATAAGACCTTTTTTGCACAATGCACACACACAATATGAGTATAACTTGCTGTATCCTCTATATACACACTATACTATCTCGACTATACGGATTTAAGCCAATGTGATTAAAACACGGGAAAATTCGGAGTTTTCAGGGTTCAAAAATCACCGCACAATATCACCACTGACCTTTTAATTTTTCTCATATGACTGTAATTCGGGAATTGCAAAAATGTTAAAGTAATTTAATCCTAGCTTTATAGTAATTTTGTAATAATATTTAATACATGCTGTTTTTTGCAAAATGTTCATACTTGGGCAATTTTTGCAATCGCTTTCTATGACTTTATATGAAAACATGAAACATGCTTTAGCTTTTCTTAAATAATACACACTATATAGGAATAATGCATAATAAAATGATGGAATATAAATTCTGAAAATATTAAATGGAAAATGCATGATGTGTAGTTTATAAAATTGCAATATTTGATAAAATTTAACTCGTAAAAGTATGCACAGTATAAAAATCAAGAATATAAAATATGACGGTGGATGATAGAAAAAAAATCTTGATATAATCAGTTAAACTAAAAAATGTTTTCATCCAATTATAATCGACTTGATTTTATTTTGTAATTTTTTTTTTTGCATTTTATAAGTATCTAATTCCATGTTTACATTAAATTGATGATGTTGTTTTTTTACTGTTTACGAAAAATTTGTTGCAATAATATTATATAGCAATAATAATCTTTCCATGGCTTGCTTTTTTACTTTATAAAAAAGATACAATTATTTTTTGTCATCTTTAGATTTTAGATGCTACAAACTACTGAACCACTTTCAAAGTTGTTACATAATATTCACGTAGACTTGACAAAATTTTTTCACTTTCATGAATCCATTAATATTATACTATCGTATTATTATAAGACTACGTTTTTAATGTACACTTGATACATCCATAATCCATATGTAATAGATGATAGTATGATAGAATCATTATTCATTTATCTTTTTTTTTCTTTTATATACCACATCTGTATTTATATTATAATATTATACTATTATAATGCGAGAGTTAACATTATAAGATTATAACCTTCTCAAAACCACTAGGATTTTTCTAATTCATTCAATTTCACATCCGTGTGTCATTATTCTTACATCTTGCATACTTTCTAGTACATAGTAATTTAGCATTCTTTTTTGAAGACACACAAACACACATTCCTTACTCCTAATCTAATATTTAAACGTATAGCTTCCACTCTGAACTACACTTAAACATTACTTAATATTTTTTACTCGTTTAACAATACATACTCTAGTGTTTAATACAGCAGTACAGTACGCACTACGCACCATGTTCACAAGTATCCCGTCTAATATTCAGTATCCATTCACCAATAAACAAAATAGTATCACTCATAACTATAATAATGAAACAAATTGTATATATTATTACGTTTTTTTAGTCTTCACTCTGAAATACACGTGTATGCAAAAAAACTAGTTAATATTAATGCAAGAAAAAAACATAAAAGTCGCGTTACTTACATCCCCCCCAATATTAAAATAATAACATAATAATATCGTCACACGAAAATCATAAAGTAAGTTTAATAAGTCAATATTATACTTAGTCGAATTTTCGCTTGCGTTAGAATTATTACCACGAATTTCGTTATAACCGGAAATCATTATTTTTACAGTCAGTAATTTTTGCTACCTGAACAGACAAATCAAAGAACGTACCATAAAATAGTTTTTTTCGCATAAAAGTATTGTCTCTAAACAAGACAATACGTTTTGTAAAGGAACTTTGATTCACAAATCGAAATTTTTATATCGGCAAATTAACAACAACTGACCGTCAGTTTAGTCCAAAGATGACAAAATAAGAATAACGTCGCAGATGTATATTATAATTTATAATAGATACAAATACTCAAATATCAAATACAGATGATATTTGATTCAGTTTAAAATTATCACAAAAAATAATCCTCCTGTGACCTATTATTACTATTCGTATTCAGTATTATTATAACGTTTTCGAAAATAAAATTTACTTTTTGTGATGCTCATTTCTCGAGTCAAAGCACAAGACTTATTAAAATTTTACATCGCACGAGTAACGACTATAATACATACTAATCAGCATAGTCATCCCTGTACTAATCGTAAGTTACAATATTTGAAGTAAAATAATAATAATTACCTGAATTATCAATTTCTCTTGTACCTCAACTAGGATACTTTCATGCGCATTTTACACAATACGCGGATACATTCACAAAGGTGTAATAAAAACTCGAATTAATTATTACCTAATAAACATATTATAAAGGGAAGAAAAATAAAATTCATACTATTACATACATAGTATAATATCATTATTATTAATAAAATAAAATAATAAACATTAAATGGTACAAGTGTTTTAACTTTCATTCATCATTGAAAATTCAAGTATTAAAAATAGAATACAACATAAGAATTTTTGATGTCTTATATTATACGTAATTCATTTTTTTTGATACGTTATACGTGTACAATAGATAGATAATAATAGTAATAAAATTTTTGCACAATATTTACTAGTTATTATTACATATTATTATGCTTTTACGTTATTATTATTTATAACGAAGAGTTTATAGCATTTGTTACAACATACATTCATGCGAGACGTAGCCGGAGACTGGAATAAATTGAAATTCGCGATTAGTATCATTTAACTTAAATCCATATCTATAATTAAAAGTTGGTATCAAAATTCAGATAGGTTTGCCATTCTTCGATCTCGTGATTTTCCTCTTGAAACGCAGCGAGCTTTAAAAAGTAAACAAAGTCATTCAAGTAAGTATATTATAGTGACTTAATTTCAATGCACATTAAAATTTAGAAGAATTTATTTTCAGTAAAAACTTACCTTTGAAATTTACTGCGTTCATATATTGACGTTCATTTTTAGCTTGTTTTGCTCCATAGCCACCATCATTTAATGCTGGCCTAGGTGCTCCCAATTCCATAATTTGACGAACAAGAATATTATCAACTAGGTGACGATTAATCCCAGAGCCAAGGACCTAAAGATTTACAGGAAAACACAATATTTTTTTTATAATCCTTCATTATATTATACAGCATCCAAACTAATGACATTTCAAAATTCTTAGATTATAAACAAAATAGAAGTATAGGCAATATGCATATATATGGAATATCATATCATGAATAATTGTAATTAAAATATATTATACCTGGCAAATAGCATCATACTGTCGCTTTTTAACCCAAGTGTCAATCTCGAGAACTTCTCCACATCCAAATTTGATAGCTTGTCCTGGACCTTCACCATCCTCAACTGCGTGCAAAAAGTCTCGGAAACTGTGGCGTTGTTGACGTCTATCCTTTTTGGTTCTGTACTTGTGAGACTCGACAGATAATTGACGTAATTTTGTAATGATAGCTCTCACGTTGACTTTTGGATAGTCATAATTAGAGTGGCCATTATTTGTTGTGATTCCATTTGAGCCATTCATTCTTCCATTTGATTGAGTTTCTTCATCCCCAGAATCCGAGTAATGTTCATCATCATCATCATCTTCAGGATACAAGTCACAGATTTCCGATAGTAAGGCTAGAGCTTCACCAGCATTTAAACGAACCTCCAATTCTGCTTGGTCTAACAGTCCTAATAAGATTTGAGTCCATTTAATACTTCTCTGTTTCAAATACTCGACGGGCATGAGAGTGATGAGAAGTGACCAACTAGCAATGGCAGCAGAGGCTAAAGTTCCACAAACATTTTTGGGGATTTTCACAACTTTAGATGGACTGGCAGAAACATCAACGGTCTCAACAAGAACATTCTCTTCATCACTTGTTGTTCCTTTCTTAGCTTTGACTCCGAATAATGGTTCAAGAATACTCAATAAATTACAGACATCATCCAAACAGCTTTCCGCCAAAAATGCTCCCAAAGACAAGGCTTGACAGCACTACAAATAAAATAAAAGTTCATAATATAATTAATAAAGTAATAGTTATGATTACACATCATTACTTTTAAAATGTTAAATCATAAAGCTCAAACACACATTAAGTATACATAGTACGGAAGTTGTAAACTCATTAAATATCATGAAATTGTTAGCAGTAATTTACCTTAATTCTAACTGGAACAGGGCATGTATGGTCAAGGAGCAGATTTTGGAGCATCGGTTTCAAAGCTATAAAGTCCTCAGTAGCAATATCCAAATCATAAGAACCAATTTGAAGGGCTGACAGGGAAGCTAGACCAGCTGCCATTGCCTGCTCACTTCTTTGACCACGTTTGAATATCTTTTCCACGTTGTCCCGTAATGTCTCCCGTCGATTCAACACCAATTCAGGCAGGAATTGTTGGCTCAGAATCATGGTCAACGTTGCCAAGCTATTTGTCCGAGTATTTGCTGATTTTTCAGTCATACCATCAATAGCTTCAGCAATTTTCTCTTCCAAAGTCTCTCGGCTACTTACACCCTCATCATGATCCAATCCATCATTTCCGTTCTCTACTGCTGTTATAAAAAACAAAAGAAAAGCAAAGATATGTAATTAAAAGGCTCCATCATAATAATATGAGCAATGCACATTTTACGTTTGTGTATCGTGCATGTACATATTTACACACGTTTTTGTGTAGCTGTTGTCACATTTGACATGTTAGTTAGTTTCCAAATGGCATAACTCAAACATGTTTAAAATATTGTGTTGAAAGTAAGCATCATTACTTTCACTGTGTACGTGATATATACGTGTATGTATCACGTACACAGTACAAAGCTCAACACATTAAATAAAGAGAGAAATAGGTGTACATATTATTGCATCCTTTCTCTTTCTCATTATTCGTTATATCATTGCTATAATATCGTCAACACATTCCTGAATGAATAGTCCATATGGCTACCCTGAGCTCACTTCAATGCAGTAATCATTAGATAAGTAATATACTTAGATAATACTACGTATACACGAGAAAATTAAATAATACCATCATCATAGCTTCCACGATCCGAATTCATGCTTATGATACTTGCAGCATCACCATTTAACGATTCATCATCAGATAAAGCACCTCCGCGCCTTGGATTCCTTAATCCTAAAGTACATATATACACAAGAAAATGTAGTTTTATGCACGTGTTGACAATTGATAGCATGTCTTAAGAAGATTCCCCCACATTTTAAATTGTACATTTACGATTTACAACATATTATTATCATTTATCATTGATTATATATTTGACCATATTTCTTTCTTTATATATAGAATAGTAATACGTATTATCATGTTACCTGGTGTTCCTTTTTTTGGAGTACCTTTCATGGCACTTTTAGACTTTCCTTTCGGCATTTTGATTAGTTGTGACTACTACAACTTACGAAGAATTGACTTGTAAAGAGTTAATGAGGAACTCAACTTTGTATAATAATATTACTACAATATATCAGTGGTTTTGTGAAGATGACGTCACGTCGGAAAGCTACTGTTATACAATCTTTTGGGTTGTTTTTTCTTTGTCCTTTTCTGCACAATAATAACAAAAATTCTTACACAATATGTTTCGTACACGTATAGTTTTGTATGTATTTATATAATAGTGATAGATAATGGATTATATGTAAACAGACAAATAATTTTGTGTAAATCTACTCACATTCACAATATTTTTACTATTAAATTGATTTAAACGTAACTATCTACAATAAAATAATATTTTTTACTATATTGTAGTTAGCTGTGTGATGATGGGTGAGAGATCGAAAACTGTTTGAATGTAGTTTATGGATGGATAATAATAATAATAATAATAATATTTTTATTATAATCCTATCAATACAAGTGTATGGTGTATGATGTATTTATGTCATATGTAGGTAATTAGGTATCTAGTATCAGTATATATTTTTGAATGTATAGTGTGACATATGTATCTACATTATCGTACTTAAGTTCAAGGTCCCTCTTTCAAGAGATAATAAACAAACAGATAGTCAATGTTTAATGTGGCTATGTGTGTAAGTATGTTTAATACATATTATATATTTTAATGTAAATTTACCTAATAGATAGAAGTTTAAAGTTTTTTCCCTTTTGTACCCTCTAAATTATTAAGTAGCAGATTTGTAGCCTAATTTTTTTTATTATAGGTATATCCAAAGTAGATTGAACAACGTATAACGTTGACTCATGCTATATAGATAAAAATTAAAGGAAATTGAAAGGTTTAAAACCATGCTCTGGTTTAGTCAGTAAAATTTGTATAAATACAAAAAATGATCATAATATTGTACGGAGACAAAGTAATGTATGTATATTCAAAATGCGTAATTTAGATTTTAAAGTAACTGTACCATAATAATACATTGTTATTGTCATGATTTGAATAGTATAATACTCTTAAATTTTTTTCATAAACCAAAAGTAAATAGTAAAATGCATATTGAGTACATACGTTCTTTAGATGTCCAGATTATATCCAGATAGTATCCAGGTAGATTGACGATTGCTTCACAGTTTGAGAGTTTATGTATGAAGTAGAAAGTAGTAGTCGTAGAGTAGTATTATTTATTACTAAAATGATTATGTCCTGACGTGATTTTTAAAGTGAGTTTATGTGATTTCAGGAGAAACTTTTATATTATTATTATAAAAATAATTCGCAATATTCTTTCAAGAGTAAAATGAATATATATAGACACTTATTAAAATTGTGAAGATCAGGAGAATACTTGTAAATGTCTGTTTTTCGGAACTAGAGTTTGTTTACATATATTTTCGACCCAATTGTAAAACACTTGAAAACTATTACTATTATTATTACTTTGACCTAAACAATGTTTGTGAATATCACTTGAGGTGGAAGGGAAAAAGTTGTTAAAGGACAAAGAGGACTCACACGATTTAAATGTACAGGATGTATTATTATTGATAGATTTTTCAAGATCAACAATAGTAGGACCATTGATGAAATTATAAACGTGGTTAATTATCGAATATTGCACTTTCTCACTACACATTGCAATTTGGCAGACGTACTTGTTGAGATTTTATTTTGGTCGTCGTATTGAAGTATAAATTCTTACTTAAAAACGGAATTTTTAATGTCTGATGTCTGGACTTTCTTCTTTATACAACCAAAGTTAGTTGATGTGTTGTGAGGTCTACAGCTTGCAGTTAAATGTAATGAGTCACTGAGAATTGAGAATAGAACGTAAGTAGAGAGATAAGTGAGTCTGTTATATATTACTTATGCATGTATAGGCATTTAGTATAGTGAAATAAGTATAGAGTATAGATACATGTATTTATTATTTACTTACATTTGCGTTCTTGAACGTTAGTGGACGATGTTTATGTAGGTATGTTAGATAATGAGTATAAAAAATACATATACTTTATATTTAACCAAAATTTCCCTATTGATGGCGATAATAATATTATTTATTATGCATAGAGGTAAACATAAATCCCATTTACTCATTACACATTATATCCGTTGAATACATTCACCTTTTTACTTATAATATCTTTTATCGCATGATCTTTTTTCCTCCTTGATATAATAAATAAATAAGAATAAATAGGCTTTAATAATAAATATTATATTATGGTTGAAATTTTATTTTTTTACATGAACGGCGTGGAATATGCTGGAAATTGTATTATATTAGATTTTTTTTGCCTTCTTCTTAGAATTTTGATTGCGAACCACGAACCACGAGCTCTGCTGAATTTCACTTTGATTTTTCAATCTGAGGAGGTTGAATACATTTAATTTGGATCTTCTTTATAAAGATGAAATTATAAACAATTACACGGATCGAAATTTTGAAAAAATAACTTGATTTTGAGGATAATATTCCACAAATTTTATTCACTTTTTCACTTTGCAAACAAGATCTGATCTAGTAAGTATGGCGAATGAATGGTATGGATTGCATATTGTACTTCTCATAGATTGTCTTTCTATGAATTCATGTCTAAGATCGGCCATCATTTTACTTTTCTCGTTATTTTTCTTTATTTTTCAACACAATTTTCTCATAAAATAATATTATCTCAACAGCCTAATTTACGATATTATTCTAAATATATGTTACGAGTTACGACTCAATACTTTAATTTCCAGATACCAGATACATACATGAATCATTAATGTGTACAAAATAGTTCTATTCGATTTAAGCAAAAGTACGTAAAAAATCAGCATCAGTTTTTCCATTTTAGTAGATTGAGCAGAAAATTTTACCATTATTTTCTCAATACATCATAATTTATTATTGTTTCTTTTTTGAAAGGCTTCAGGGATTCGGTAGGTCAGACGGTCATGGTCAACCTGGTCAACAAAACCCATGGACAAAATCCAAGAAAATTAACTGGCGAGTACATATTCACAACTTGCTGACTCCAACAATAATGGCCGATATCTGCATCTAAGTATGTAAGTAAATGGCATTGAATTCCTGTTCCTCGTCATACTTACTACTTACTATAACAGTAGTTATACAGCATGTATAAAGTACAATACAAGAAGGCTGAAATGAAGTGGTTTTTTGTTTAGAAAATTGGCAAAGAAGAAGGGAATGTATGAAATATCTGCCGAACAAAGTTCTTTTATATAAAATATAAAAGTATGCATATGTATGTAACTTGTACATAATATATTCTGCCATGTATTTATTTTTGCACAAGCTGTGTGTCTCTTGTTTCGTGTGCAAAAATAAACAGCATGTGAATAAAACACGTTTTTGGACTTTTGGATTCGAATGTTTGTAAAAGCATCCTCGTAAGTAGTAACATACATGCATAGTAAATACTTACGACCAGCTTCCTAGTAAATACATGGTATATGTATGTATTTATGTATGTATTTCGATATTACGTAAGCGATGACGACATGAGACACGAGTTTCATAACAAACGTTTAGAACGTATTACTAGCTATATATTATATATCATACATATTTTATCTCAAACTCGTCCCAATCCAACTACATACAGTGGGAAGTGGGAATAGGAATTAAATCTAATGGAGACATTATTATTTGTTGTTGCATAATTCCAAGCCCAATAAAAGGAACATGGCAAATACCAACAAGTCTCGAGACTCGAGACTTTTTGCTTTTGGGATTTGGGATTTAAAATTTATTCACTTTAATTAAACCGTTACTTGGGGAATCAATAAAACATCAAAGTACACTAACATTTGCAATTTGCAAATACGGAAATCAATAGGAAATATGTATTCGCATTCATGGCTTTGCAGTTTGCACGCAGAATAGGAGAAATTTCAAAAAAATTTAAAATTCTAGGTAGAAGCCGTCGAGATCTTCGGAGGAGGATGGATCTTATCGAAATTTTAGTTTAGGTTCGGTGAATGTTGAGAGAGGAGCGAGAGGGCGAAAAGGGGGAAGGAAAAAAATAAAGAATCGTCAAAATTACCAGTACGGCAAATAATTAAATTTGAAATTTGAGGGGTGAAAAATTCCAAATTCTAACATGTGCACACCATACAGGTAAAAAGCCAAACAGAGTAAAATATGTACCAATAATAAATTCGACAGCGAAAAGATTATCCTCGTCCATTTAATAAATCCAAACCTTTTTCTTGTACCTTGTCATTCAGTTGCTTTGGCCAGTTTCCAGGCGGCTACTGCTATCGTAAAACCGGGTGTTTGTGTCCCGTGAATCCCAATCCAGTGTACGGCGGCTGTACCAGCTGCCTCACATATAGTCCGATCCCCAGAGAAGTATGTAATAACCGACGAAATTTGATATCATGCACTTTGTATTACTTTAATTAATAAGTCATGCGTGCAATTTGTTTACGCCGAAAAATTGGGACGATTCGGGTAAACCCCCCGTTTTTTCACATGATTTTTAGTGCCCTTGTCCAGGCCTCCCTGGCTGTTACAAAGATGCGGCGACGGCCAGAATGACGGATGAATATCGCTATGCAAATAGGGGGATAGGCTGCAACTGTCCATGTAAAGTGTACATCCCGGGGGGTCTCGCCCCTTGCCCTTGCCCACCCAAGAAGCTCCACTACCTTCAGACCTATGGACCCCTTCCACCGCCCTCCAAACTCGTCCCCGGCTACTTGAACCAGGGCACGGACAAAAACTTCAAGACGAGATGGTTCCCTGTCAGCTGGGGCGACATCTTGGGCTGCTCCAACAAATTTCACATGAAGGGACTCCGAGTTAAGGATTCTCTTTTAAGGTCCAAGGATTGTGAAGAGCCCTGTGACTGCTGTTGCTACAACCTGAATCGAGGAGAGAGACTTAGGATTATTTCGAATGGCAAGAGGGTGTACGGAGCGGGCGACGAGGTTCTGAGGTGTAAGGCCCTGGAGAAGAGTTTCAAAAAGATCTGCCCTTCCCAGTGTAACTGCCCTGTTAGACCAATCGTTAGAAATTGTTGTTGCTCCAAATGTTGCTGCTAACGCATAAAATATAATATTTATTAAGGTGAAAAATTCAAAAGTTCCAAGTTGTCTGAAAAAATAAAGTAAATGAAAATTTGAGAACAACGTTCAGTAAAAAAACAGTATTTTATTAAATCAGGTCTCCAGAATCTTGCAAAAATAAAAGAATCGTTGTACTGTACCTAAAGTGTAAAACTTCATAATATATTTCATGAACGCCTGATCACAAAACTGTCTCTTGATTGCTAAGTCTGCACATGAAAATACATGAAATCTTAAAAATATCGGAGGTCGGAGACCGCAGAGTCCGAGATTTGAGATTTTATAAAAAACCGAATAGAATAGAAAAAATGCCTCGGAAACGACCTCTGACACACAACAAAAAACAAAGCATAATCAGGTTCCACCTGTAAACTGTAAACACTGCGCACTGCCTGACCACTTTATTGATCTTTTTTCGCAGAGACGTTTTTTGGAGTTCAATCTCAAGATTCAAGACCTTTTCAAGCCAGACGCAGACGACAATCAAAGATCAAAGCAATTTATGCAGCTAGAATCCGAGTCCAACATCGATTGACTCAAAAAGATGCTGGAGAGCGTGTCTCCACCATTATTTATTTAGTGAAACCTGAAACGTTCGTCAGTCAAAATTATTAGTAGTATAAAATGTGTCCAGTGCAGTGTCAATGAATTGCATACATTTCTATTTCTCCGCCTAATAACTCAAGCTGAGTCCACCATAATTATAGCTGTAATATCAAAAACCCAAAACATCTGAAAACATATTATTGCACACATTGTATTGTCAACAAACTTCAACTTGCACCTTCACACACCCTAAATGAACCACCAAAAAGACATGCCGTGCTCCTCCTGTTCTTGTCAGTGCCCGAATCCACATCCGAATACTTAAAAAGCATTACACCGTGAAAAAAGGACTAGGGTAAAGAAGGAATACACGTGAAATAGACGTGACGAGGAGTCGAGGAGCCAGACAAAAAAGTCCTCCATATGTCCAACTACCACTTGCATAATTTGCATTTCAAGGGCATTGGAGAAACTCCAATGCAGCTAAATGAGAGAAATCAATCTGGTTTGTTTAACGTAACATCTCGCTTTATTAAACCCACTTTTTTTTCTTTTGACTTTCTTTAAAAATTATTGACAACATTTGCTCATTTAAAAAAAATTATCTGCAGGTTTACTTTTAGAAAAAATCTGTGATTTTCCTTATGTATTTTTTAATTTTCAGGTTTCTGCTAGCAGTCAACCGGTCAGACTGACTCCAGATGCTTTCTCTTTCTCACTATCCAAATGAAAAAGAGAATTTTACATTGGAGGCGACCTCTCCCGTCTCAGCCCCGTCCCAAGTTCAACCTCAAGGCTCTCCATCCTCACAAACTCAAAATCCTCTTCAGGATGGATCCTCACCAGCAGAAGAAGAAGAAGGCAAATCAAGCCCATCCACCCAGATTAAAAATCCCTTGGACGACTCTGCCCTTGTCTCGAGTGAAAATAAGAATCAGGAGGAGGGGGAGGATAAATTGGAAGGTCCACTCAAATCGTCGTCCGTCGGAGTTCAAACTGTGGAGGAGGATTTTATCCAAGGGGACAAAGGCCACGAATCCCCGTCAACTGTGACCCCGCACAATCAATCCAGTTTAAGTAATTCCAATAAAAATAGTGTAACTTATTCAAGCAGTTGGAACGCCAACAAAGTTCAGAACAACAGCGACAGCAGCAGCAACGCTCAAAATATTGAGGAAAACAATGTGAACCCGAATGGAAAAATAAATATTCCGTTGTCGATCGTGACCCTGCAGTCGATTTTGATCGCCGCTCGAGCCAAGGCCGCCTCGAACATTTCTCCCAAGCAGCTGTCCATCTACCAGCTGTCTAACGACATAATGATGCTCATGCAGGAGAGTCTCAAGTCGGAGCGGAGCGCCTACAGTTTCCTCGGACGCCCCATCACCAACGTCGAGGGGGAGGATGTGGACCGCATAGCCTGGTGGTTTTGGATAATCCAGAGGTCAGTGGAGGAGCTGAACCCCTCCCCGGGGTTTATCCTTCCCTCCTTGAAAATGCTCCGTCAAGAAATCTCGGAGCTCGCCAATGTGGCGCTAGAGGTCATCAGCATCCAAAAGACGATCCAGCGACAGCTCCAACGAATGGCGGGGGTGCTCAACAACGTGTTTGCTCGCTACGAGGACCTTTTTGGGGTCAAGGAGTGGGAGAGCAAGTTGGACGAGATGAGGATGCAGGACAGTGTTGTCATCTCGGAAAAATTTGAGAGGTGGCTTCGAAAATCAAAATCAAAATCGAATGCCTCCTCTTCCTCGTCCCCTTCTTCGGCATCCTCCTATAACACAAATAAATCCGCGGCCCCAAATCCACCCTCCGCAATAGCGCAAACCACCCCCAGTGGAACTTCCCTTCACAAGGCAAATCGAAAAAAAAGAAAGTCAAAATCGAAAGCAAAATCGAAAATGAGTACGTCAAATTCCAAAAGTCGGTCCAAGTCCAAATCCACATCGACGGGCTCAAAATTCGTCTCTGACCGTCCAGAGATGGTCAAGTTGACGGCGTTTGAGAGCAAAACGCTGCTGGTTCAGCACGAGACGAGGGAGGATTTTCAATCTGTTTCGATAAACAAGCTGAGCGTTCGATGTCGAAAGGAGTTCATCAAGGCTTGTTTGGAACACATCAACGCGGTTCTTCGGAGGAGCTGCACGGACTCACAGAGGGCGCACGAGGAGCTGCGCAAGAGTGAGCGGGAGATTAAATACAGTATCGATCGACTGGTGCGCAAGCTGGACAACTTGAGAAGGAACCACCGGTTTCAAGAGAGCAACTGTGCGATTCTCCTCAAGAGGTCGCTCAACTCTCTGGGCTTGTGCTTGTACGAGTTTATTGACATTGTTCGATTCATCATCAAGTTGGGGCGCTTCGTCTTATTGGCCTCGGAGCACGTCCTCAGGTTTGCCAATGGGTGGTCCCACCTGTGTGACGTGGCCTATCTGAGCCAGCTGGACGTGGTCCTCGAGGAGTTTTCGGAGAGTGAGAGCTTCGCCATATTCAAGTGCTTTCGACGCAAGGAAAAGCGCAAGATGCAAAAAAAGAGGGAAGTTATCATGTCCACCTTTGAAGAGTATTTTCAACAATGGATCACCGCCAACATCAGCACAGTCCAAGTCACTCTGCCCATCTCGTCCGAAACTTCAAATCTCATGTAAGGAAAATACATATGAGCATTTTAGTTTTGAAAACCTCGATTCGCCATTTTTAATTGCAATTTTAAATGGTCCTCTTTTAGATTTGGAAAGGAAGATCCGGAATCGACCTGCTTAGAAAGCAGATCTCGACAGCCGAGTCTCAAGCTAGATGTTTTTGATGACACCGACAACATGATTTCCTTGCAAAGTTTGAGATCATCCAGGGAGTTGGACGTCAAGATATTGGCCAGGATCAAGGATCGCGGACTATCAGAAAACGACTCAGTCACGGAAACAGAACTGACCAGTCACAAGCTGGAGGCGATTGGAATCAAATTTCTACCGGAGAGTAATCAATCTTTCGAGGAAAATATGAAAAGTAGGGGCAAAAATCCTCTGGAAAATTTAGATGGTATTTCCGTTCCTCCTCTTCCTCCACACAAGTAGAGCTTTTGAATGTTTCTGTTTATGGAAAACGACGAATCTACAAGCAGAAAATCTGCTTTCCACGTCCGCGTAAACCTCCCGTAAAATATGTATTGTATATTAAATCCTCCAATACTTACTAAAATGCAAAATATTGTTAATTATTGTGTGTACTTAACTATGCTTACTAAATAGCTAAGTACAGAAATGCAAACAGATTTTTTCGGTTGTTGAACATTTTGAATAATATACAAAACGTACCTTTTTTTCTTTATACGTTTTTTAAATGATTACTAAGAGCTCTGCAAGCTTAGATTCTTGGTCTGAATTTCTTGTAATAACTAGTCATGTATAAAAAACAGACGGCTTTTATTCAACTTTTTTTTTACAAATTATAAAATTATCTCACTTTAGATTTATTTTACATTATGCTCTACGATGAATTTGATTCATTCATCCCATCCGTACATTCACTGTTGTGTAAGTTATGTTGTGGTTATTGCTTATTGCATTATTTAGGACACAATAATATTATGGCACTCACTGGTATAAAAACATCATTTCATGCTTCCACTAAAACTTCATTCGTTAGTTATTATTATATAAATAGCAAGTTGGAGATGAGAGTAATAATGAAATGAGTTTGAAATCTATATGTATCTAAAAAAGGATAGCTGTCGGCATAAAAATACGCAAGTCCCTACGGAAGAAAGTACAATAGAAATCTACTAAAAACTAACATGTTATTACACCTAAACACATAAATAATATTATAGCGATGCAAAAAGTAACTTTGTTCATAAATGAGTATTATTACAGAACATTTTGGTTATTGGCACATAACTAATAAAGACTAAAAGCTATAGTGTAAATATAAATTATACATCTATAAATTTAGCTGAAACTAATCTTACTGTTCCATATTATCTAATTTAGTTTAAATATAGGGCCATGTAAATTTTATTCATAAGTTTAGTTGAAATAAAATTAATTATAGTACTAGTATTTACTATTAATTAGATCTTGATTTTATTTATAAATACTTCTATTTTAAGAATTTTATTTTAAAAAAAGATTCAGTTAATTTTTCTTCTTATGATTTAAATTATATTTCCTTTATATTAAGTGTTTTATTAATGGAATTAAATGTTTTAATATTTTTTTTTCTTTTAATAAAAATTTAATATTAATAGTTAGTTGAGAGATTTGTTTAGATAAGACTTTTTAGTATTATTTGACATTTTAGGTTAAAGCTAATATGGAATTGGTAATTTTCTAGAAAACCTAATATATGGTAACTAATTTTTGTTTCTACTTTACTATTTGAGAATTCCTC
>JAQIVE010001245.1:0-26466 GCA_034698285.1 Sminthurinus bimaculatus
TGTGACCTGGAGTCTGAAAGGTATGCCGAAAAAAACTTTGGACTTTGGTCTACAAATGACCCTTCACCCCGTTGTGACATTCACAGTAGTTCCTGAGATATGATTTTTTACTATCTTGCTATACCTAGTTGATCACCCTGTACTTGTAGACATACACTTATTATGCAAGTAATATAACAATGATAATAAAACAGAAATGAGAAAATATGCTAATAAAAAATGCCTCTGGTATTTAAGCAATCGTATTCGTATAATATATTATTTGCATTGAGTGGAGAACAAAAGAAAAAAGATTTATGCACATGAAGAAAAAAAATAGTTTTGGTTTTCAGCTTTGACTTTTGCCTTTTCCTTGCATTGGCTTTGGCAATGACTTTGGCGTTGGATTTCGGCGACGGCCTAATATATTATTGTCAAAGGAAGAGCAGCCAAAATACAAGTCAAGCCTGAGCGTGTCAAGTGTCATACGCACTTGCTGTTACGTAATGTCCTCTTGAGCTTCTCATCGTGCTGTGGTGTCTGTGTGAGTGTGTTTACGTGTATCTACTCGTATTTTTATGTTTATATGTACATACGTGAGCCTAACAAGGAAAAAGTATAAATTACTATCTATTACGTATGCATATTCAAGACACAGTACACAGTACCTTAAGCTGTATCTCCTGATATCCTGTTTATATTTGAGGTAAATTCTCTGTATTCAATATGCTTATAAAGGATAACGGGTGAAGTGGTAAATGAACATTAGCCTGTGACACAGGACACAGAACAAAAACAAAACAAGGTGAAAGAGGGGATAGTAATGCCTAATTTTGTACATTGAAAAGACGTTTATATGTGAGTCGAGATAAGTATTTAAGCGGCTCAGAAATATTACACACACGTTGTTGAATGTCGCTAATGTCACACAGTAATCTAACTATGTATTTTGTGTATAAGTCAGATTTGATGGCACTTGCTCGATTTCGGTAGAGCAGAATATAGATCCTAGACGGGGAAAGAAAAGATACGGGAAAACAATAAGAAAAGTGTCTGTTGTGTACTTCTGTACTTATATCGCTAGAGCCAAGGTAAAAGCCAGAGTCAAAGTCAAGCCATTCAAGGTAATAAATCCTGATGACTAGGAATCCTATTTATTGTTTCTACTGCATTAAAATGGCATGGAGTAGCTTGACTTATATGCACTGGAGTATTTTATTCTGGATAGCAATAACAAAATCGGGATCTATGATCTATTGCACTTTGTAACCTTCTTATGTTCAAGGTTTTAGTACCATTTTGCGTAAATTTATGTGCATAATAATTAGATCTTCATTGGATGATGAGTGATTTTGATTTTCCCTACGATTGTACTACAAATATCTGACGTTTCTGCAATAAAAAAATATTGAGTTGGGCAGAAAGAAATACATTTTGTCTACCTACAATCAATTACTTATCAATTAAGGTCGTTAATCTACATAGATGGAAGGGATTTTGTATACTAAAACGATTTAATTTCCCGCTGTTGACAATCCTGTGTCGGTGTCTAGTCAGTCGGAAAATATTAATCCGTTAGCTTCTTCCTTTTGGTTGTCGCCTCAACTTTAATGCCGACTTTAGTCGTGGATGGTGAGTATTAGTGTAGTGTATGTATACACATACGTAGTTAGGTAAGATATGGGAAAGTTGGAAAATTGGGTGGCGTGATTGTGATTAGTGACTAAACGGACAAGATAAGACGAATCTAAAATCTTGGCTGCTCTTCTTGCTCACTTTAAAAATCATGCGATCGGACAATCAAAAGGAAATTATGATTGATGGTCGTCGATGAAAAGTTTAATGCCTCTAATAATTTAATAATTACCCCGCGATAATCTGCAGTCCAATCCAAAGTCTGGGTCTCATATATATCTAGCAAGAGGAAGATGACTTCGACTTGTACGATAACAGTTGCATATACACATACATACATAAGATAATATACGGAATAACATGAATACGGTCTACTGCCTACACATCTACACTATTGACATTAGCCTCCTTTCTCCCAGTAGAATGTAGACTAATCCACCCGCATGAATTCACAGTAGAATTTTCTTGGCCATGTTCTTCTCTCTTTTCTATCCGTCCGTCTCTCATTAAATGTACACTTACATACATACATACTGATCACTCACTAATTACATTCCCGATTCTCACATTCCACCCCAAGAAGAAGAAGACTCGGATAAAAAAACAAACTTAAAGTTGAAGTCAAACTTAAATTCAAGCTCAAGCTCAGAGCCAAAGTCAGAGTCAAATGAGAAGACACAGAAACTTTTCCGCTTTGGATATTTTACTCGTTTGTTGTCCCATCGTGGAATTCTTACATATATGTATATGTACAATTGCGATTAAGTTTCCGGTTTGACGATAAAAGGAGTGGTCCACATTCACACAGTAGGATTTCGATTCAAATCCAAATCCAAATTTATACGAAAATACATGGCTAATAGCCCTCGGATTTTGTTTAATTAAAGCAGCTATAATCTAGAATCTGAGCTGACTAGTGGAAAATTTCCCTATGCATAACTACATGCATGGATATTATTGCTCCGGCCTTCCTTAATTACCCTGGAGGTAAGAATTTGTGAGATGTGATGGAAACTTTTATTCATAAATTTAAACTCCGAGTTGGAGGTTTCCACTAAAAATTGGAAAATTTCTTCTCGACTCTCAGGTTCTTTCAATATTCTATTGTATGTCTGTGTACGTTGTACGCAGTAGGTAGATAATATATTGGGCCAGAGTTATTGTTATTTTTATTGTTATTATGATCGTCCTCCACGATTTTCTTCATTTTTTTATCTATATATGGTATGTGTACGCTGTACGAACTGGGAAGGAAAGAGATTCTATGGAGAATATAGAATAAAATAGAATATAGAAAATAGAATTTCCATCCAGGAAAACACCAAAAAGGAAGGAAAAGTAGAGGGAGACGAAGAAGAACAGACATTTTACGATTAGGCCGTAGAAGTCCTAGACTAAGGTTTGGTTTTTCCTCCGCTTCTCCTTGGCTAAAATATGAATGCATATAAAACAGTAGGGCTTTCCCATATAAATTCAAGAATAATATATGAGCCAGCTTAGCTGGCTGGTGGTAGTGGTGGTGGTGGCACTGGTGGTAGAGCCATAATACACACATCTATAGGAATTGGAAAGACATAGAAATAACGAGAGAGAGAGAGCAAAGAGAAGAAAGAGATGACTATAGTGGTAATAAGCAAAGAGCCTTTAGACTCACGCCAAAGCTGCCGACAAGAAAAGACAAGAGAAATGTCTTCCCTTTTGCCGTGGTTTCATATAAAATAACTGTTTAATCGATTAGAGGCAAAGGAACGTAGGACGAAGATATCTACACGAGTGCGAGAGTACAACTTGGATGCTTTGTGGGGCGGACGGGCGAGCGAGCGAACCCACTAACCAAACGAGGAGCTAGACTTGAATTCAAAGCTGAAGCTGGCTCTTTTACTCTTTTACTCTGTAGTCTTCACTGAAGCTGGACCTGGAGCGACGCCGGCTGAATTCACGTTTTATAGATATGCTCACACATAAGAAATACACACACTTTTATGCTTTATATTTTTAGACATACAATATATTATATAAGCATATACTTGTGCACAATGTCCGTATACATATTATGTGTATAGTGTGTACGTCTCCTAGTTGTGCGTTCAACGTTTCCACTTTCTTTATCAAGTCCCGAGTTCTCTTGTGTATTAGCCATACATTCACGTCCGACGTTCAGTGTTAACTGTTCAATGCTCTCCTCGCCTCGATTACATAGTTAAGCATGGAAAGACGATTAAGATAAAGATGGTGAAGAATAGTAAGAGTAAGAACAAAAGGAATAAAAAGAACTGCATCTTCTTATTCTGTCTGTGCATTGCACATCTGGATCTTGAGAGTTTGAAATACTTTACCTCTTCACTTATGGAATTTCTCACGGGTACGGAGACAAAACTACAATACAAGTGTAGAAATAGACATGGAAAAAATCGAAAAAGATTTAACCTCCAGGTTGAACGTAAACCATCATCGGCTGGATGCTCCGCTTTATACAACTTTTTTCGCTATAAATCACAGTTATTATTTTGTAATTATTGTAGCTCTTTCCTTTTCTTCTTCCTTTATACACACATTTGTTTGTGTCTATGGATATCTTCACTCGGTTATAAAATCCACAAGTTATAAACATATGGGAATTTCAGTACAGGATTATTATATTGACGGGGGGATTGAAGCTGAAGTTGAGGTTGAATGTTGAACGATGAAGAAACAAGAAAAAGGAAAGAAGATATTATTTTATAGAATGCGTAGTTTGACACCCGCCTCCTCATAAAATAGTCATTGGAGCAAATTTAATCTTCAATATTATATAAAGAGAAATATACGTGAGAAATATAATGAGAATGTATGAGAGTGACTTGAGAATTTTTTTAAAACGCATCACAAAACTCGCCCAAAATGTATGTATTATAAAAGCATGCTACATGTGTCAATTTTCTCAGGTATTTTATTCCCGTTTTTTTTCAAGCCGTAGCTTAAACTTGATATGAAAGCAGAGTATCTTGACGACGATGAAGAAGAAGAATTCGTTTCATGTCCAATTTTAGATGAGGTGTGTATGAAATTCCAGCGTCAAAATTTTACTCCTTGGTGTAAGTTTTATGCATTTATATAATGTAGGATTTTATGAGCATTTTGAATGAAAGGGAGTTTACAGGTGATGAGAAATAAGAATTTTATTATTTTTTTGTCCATAGCACATGTTGCGATATTGTAATGTAACATAATGCTCATGTACCGTTCTAATGTGCATAAGAATGTAACACATAAAATATAAAGAAAGAGGACACGGGGGAAGAATGTCTTTGATTCTCAGAAAGCAGATAGCTGATAACCAAGCTCAAAAAATTGAGATTGGAGACGGAGTGCGCACCTTTTAAGTCTTCAACATTTGAGGGCTGTCCTCAAATCCATTTAAAAACCATATCAACTATCAACAGATGAATTACCTCTTGAAATTATGTGCATTCGTATTACAACTTTTCACTCTTCTTCTCCAACACTGAACTTGTGTATGCGAGTAAATTTGAAAAGGCAATGAATGTAATTGCTGTACTGCCCTTTAATTGATGTCTAACTTCATGAAACATTTTGTTGTTTTTGTATCATCCATGAAACAACTTATTTGAAGGAAGAAGAAATAAAATAAAGCAATATGAAGAGACATTAAATTGCAGTTTACCCTTGTACAAATATCAAAGATTTTGTGCAGCATGAAAAAAAAACAAAATGATTCAAGACGTCGTGAATGGCATGACATATGCTGAGCATTGAGCATATGTACTATCGCAATTTTCCTCGTTTTTTTCCACGATTCAAGTGTGCAGCTCAGTTTTTGTGTGCTTTATACAGATAGGAGAAAGATAATGATAATGAGTGTTTATCTGTCTGTGGTCATACAATCAGTCAAATAACAATAAAAAATTATGGCATGTCCACGCGGGACTGAACTAAGAGCAATGTGAATTTCATGTCGTAATCATCATACATACAATACCGATGGTTTTAATCCTTTTTTGATTCATGATCTATTCAGAAGACTTAAAACTCCTGGGTAGATTACAGTTATTTATTTATCTGCCTTCATGCTTATTCTTTAAAGTGAAATAAGATAAAATGATTTTATCATCGGTATATTGACGTAGACAACGAAATAGGCATAGGCTGCGATGATGATGATGATGCTGATACAGATTTCGATATTGATATTGATCCGGCTCCTTAATCTAAAATCCAAAAGTCAATTCAATCCTCCCGTCGATCGGTCATCAAATGACAATTTGTTTTGGTATTTGTTTACGTCTCGGTTGTGTGGGGAATTGACGATGAGACTGGGAATAATAAGAAAGGAAAAAACTATTTTGTTTGTGCTTATACCCATGCCAGAACCAAAATCAGGACGAGACGAGTCTTTTATGCTTCCAGATTCGTTCCCTCATCTTTCTTCTGTGCTTTTGATTGAAATGAAAGATTAGACGTGGGCGTGAAGAGAAGAATTGAACACGGGGAGTGAGCGCAACAGCATACCAAACACAACTATGTATTCCATACCAAACAATATGCCCACAGTACAAACAAATAAAAAAATACAAATGCAATCCCGATGGACGGCTTGTGTCTTTACAACACAACAACAAGAAAGCAAAGGAGAGAAAGGTTACTGTCAAGCTGCAGAGAACATCATGCCATCTGGCAGGCATTCGGAGTAACTGCTGAAACGAAGAACAAGCTATCTTGTATGAGACGAAAAAACCGTTGGATGCTCGTTTTTCAGTGTAACTGAAAGTGATTTGATTTTCAGCTCAAGAATTATAAGAAAATAACATTAATTTTACAATATTAAATTACCTAACCGGTTGAAAATCAGCCATTAAAACGTTTTGCACCATGAAAAGAACGCCCGTGAGATTTGTACAGGAACAATTTAGCAGATAAATGCTTGTAGCTCACTTGTATGTAATGGTCGAATTATTTTCTTTTATTCTAAAATATTAATGCTACGGCTATTTCCAAATTCTAAAGCTTAATAATGCTTCCGTCTTGCATCGCACATTGTTTTGTTCCATTTTATATGATGACGTAAGAATGTATTTTGGCTTCATGAGTAGGACTCTTGCAATTTCTGGAATTCTAATGTGTGTATAATGAGTAATAAGTGAGTGACGGAAAAGAGAGTGAGTTGTACGTTGTAAGTAGGGAGGCGGAGGAACTGAATAAGTCGAATTTCCCAGAAAAGGAAGAGATAGAGAATATGAAAAAACGCTGTACATACATATGCATAACAATGACGGCGTCGGGACGACAAGGAGAACGAAACGCATCTGTAACCGAAGCCTCTTCATCAATCATCATCAAGAAAATGAACTTCTTTCTCGCTCTTTCTCTGTTTCGGTCTCCCCGGATTTGGATTCCATACACGTTCCCTGCCCTTCCTCCAATGTGACTGACTGTATAGTATCATGAGGAAAACATGGCAAAAGTCTCCTTTCCCTTTCATTCTCTATTTGCTTTCTCCTCAAGAGCCTGACTTATATGCAATGCCTGGAGAATGGAGAATGTAGCAAAATCCACATTCACCGAGTTATAACTTTATGGAACAGAACTAGCTTGACTTGTATTATAACTATTTTCCAGTAAAATATCGTAGAGCGCCGTCATCACCATCTTAATCGTGATCGTCTTATGGTTGTAAGTATGTAAAAATAATAATGATAATAACATGTATGCCATGCTGATGATACCGGTAAGGCTACATATAATACGTAGTACGTATAGTATCGTATGAAATTTTCTTTAATAAGCAACTGTCAGCGCTCCTCGCGAGCCTTGTATATATTGTGAGACGAGGTATTTTGCCAGAGGTTGAGCTCTCATACAAAGAGGTAGAAAGAGAGGAAGACGAGAAACCAGGGCGGACCGACTCAAAAGATTCAAGGGATAAGAATACTCGGTGTTAAACTGATGAGGGGACATTAACAAAATGATATCATGACAAAAAGTCTGTCTAGCCCGTACCGCACTAAGCTACTTGAATGTACATACATGCATATACAGTATGTGTACAACGGCGATGGTGCTTTTCACTATGACCAAGAAAAGCAACTGAACAGAATACTGAGCGAATTGAGAACATGTGCAATGTATAGCAAGCTCTTTGTAGAGATTGAGGTAAATACGTAAATCGTCATATCTACAATTTGCTATGTACCAAAATCCTAAATATAATGCTTTATCAAGCTGAAAGAATTCAGTTCAGTCGGAGTACTTGCTACATAAGTATACCTAGCTGTCGATGCGACAACATAAGAAATTCATTCAAAGTTCGATGGTCACAAAAATGTTACAATAAAAAGACTGACAAAGAAAGATTTACTGCAAAACGACCGATTGAAAAATAAAATTCCTTCTCCGATTTTTGAAAGTACAAAATCCCACCTTTCACCATATTTTGGCCATATTAGACAGGCTAGAAATGAATCGTTCTAGTGCCCACGTGTACAATATAACGTTTTAAGCATCGATAACTAGATACTGGGAAATAAGTTGGCAGAAATCAGTCAGTCAACGAAGATATACAATGTTGGATATCAAATGTCAAAAGTCATGCATATTGAAGTAGTACTTTACTTTTAATTAGCTAATAAGAAACTTAAGCGATACAGAATTTTTATAAATACCTATGACTGAAATAAATAAACTAAAACATTTCGAAACTTTAATGTCGAAAAGGTCGATGGAAATATTCCAAAGTCTTAGAAGTAGAGAATATTGTGATGTTTCAAAGCAGCATCAAAAACTGTTAGACCGTCCCTATATATTTTATAGTCTGTATAGTGTTTCGTATAGTGTTACTATACGAAAACTATTGAATGTATCTGGCTAACAATTAGCTTGTATGATTATTTTAAAAGTTTGTACAATTATTCCTTGAGACTAACAGTAAATTAGGGTTATGGCTTATAAGTAAACCGTTTTCGCTTTATAAACAGGATTAGCCTAAAATTGGCAAGCCTGGCCAAGCCAGGTATTTCATGTGCAACATTTTTATTTCTTTTTTGCCGTTCTTAAAAACCGATTTCCCCAGTAGGAAGTGAGATTTATGGATCACACAAGTCCGATCTCCAAAACCTTTTTTTCGGACTTTTGCAAAAGTTTTTCTAATTTCAAAGGCCTTTTAAAACATTTGAAAGTCCTTTCAGTGGCTTATGCTGAGTTCCAAAAAAGAATTTTGAAAATTTGACGTTTGTGATCCTTACTTAATTACTTTGGGGAAAATCGACTTTCCACAACGAAAATAATTTCGAAATCGAAAATATGGCACATAGTTTAACTACAGGCAAATTAAAAAAGCAGTATCTTAAAAAATCTGGATTGACTATAGTCTTGTCGATTTCAGATCAGTCGTGAGTAAAAAAGTTTACATTTTAGATATTTTCAGTCTAAATGCAAGGTCATAAGCAGACAGTTGCGTGGACGGTTACATGCTTGCTGCTTTCCTGCAGGTTTCTTTGCCTTAAATAGAAATTAAGCAATTTAGGTCGCTCCTTGGTTATGTATTGACTCATCGTAGAAAGTATTTTATTTTGCGGAATTCTATTCATTGTAATGGGCCTTGAATTCAGAAATTGTTTTTGAATGAATTCATTAGTAATAATCTGTCGGCTTAAATTAAAGTTTGGTGAACTTGAGCATGAACAAGTGTACAAGGAATGGTTCCCAGATCCAAAATCTCGATCCAAAAGTCGATTCTGAGTAAAATACTGATTCTGTTTTAGATTAGGCCCATTCAGTCTTAGTATTAGCCTTTTCAGTAACCCCAAGTTCTGCAACGCTCCGTTACCATTGGCAACTTGATCACTTCTGTCCTGATACATATTCGGAGCTTGATTGAATCGCAGGACAATGTTTCGGCGCATTCCAAAAGTAAAAGATCTTTATCCTCGCCTTCTCTGGGCTCACTTATCAAAGTCTCGTCTGAAAAACAAGGAAAGTATTCGAATCAGATTTTAAAAGCATTTTCTGCAAAAAAACGTTACAAATAAGTGAATAACAATCGGAGAGAAATTTTACCGTAACATTTTTTAACTGCAAGGTCACACAGACTAAAAGGAATTTTCGCAGCTTGAATTGATTTGACCCTTGGCTTGAGGGCTGGCTTACGACTTTTTGCCTTTTTCTGGAAGTGCGACTCCTTACTGTTGGCTGCCTGTTGTTTAGGACGATTGGTAAAGTTCACTGTATTACTGTGTCTATTTTGATTGTCCTTTGTAAGTTGTTTGTGCTTGGGTGCAGAAGTTTTTGAGCTAGGGCTGCTGTCGACGAAAATCAGCAAAAGACCAACTAATAGATATAATGTCTTGAATAAGTTCATATTTCAAGACCACTGATGGCTCCACACATAGTCGAGTTAAGACCATCCTCTTCTTTCACACAAACACACAACATGCACCGCAATTATAAAAATGTCACTATACTAAATTAAATTTATAAGTTGGTTATTGGAGGTTGGATGGAAGGGACTGTCCAGATAACCATGGACTCCAAATCCAGGTTATCCATAGCATGGATAACTGATTTGTGAGCACTGGACAGAAACTGAATGACTGCGCACTGCGCATCAAAATGCGCCTCCTCCTTTTCTTTCAATGATATTATGGACTGCCTTTTGTTACATATGTACATAATATATAACTATGTAACTGTAGCCTGCGTGCGTCAGTAATGGTCACAATTGCGATTTTTTATTGAGCAAAGTAACACAAGCTATAAAGTGTACTCTAAGTATAATTTGAATGCTCTTTAATTCAACATACCAAAACCCAAAACCATCTCATTGAATTATCCTCGAGAGTTTTTATGATTTTAATTTAAATGGACGGGGCGCCATTAAAAATTTAAGAGAGTCACTCAACCTTGATTCATGAATATTAATTCAACATATGTTAGACTGACCATAAATTTTATTCAGCTGCATATTTCTCACATGTACCTTGATACTAGTTTCAAACTTCAAGTCCAATATTTACCAGGGGTTAAACTAGTCTAGCCGTAGTTATCTAATTACAAGTAAACTAGCGTTAACCAAAACCAATAATTAAATTTTCTCGTTCAAACGTATTATTTTGCTAGTCTGAGACTGTTGATTCTTTTTTTAATCACGCAGCTACACAATATAAAGATGCTAAATGAATGAGGCAGCAAGTTAATATGATGATACGCGCTTGTTTGTGAGTCCACTCAGTTATTGATCAGAAATAATTATTCTGGATTTAAACGGCAGCTGTGACAGCACCGACGTTCAGTCAGTACAAAACAATTGAAGCTTGTGTACATATGGAGCACGAAGAATTTTTATTCATTATTTAAAAAGTCGTCAAACATTGTCTTAAAATTCTTTTGACTATAAGCCGACTCATCACATAGCGATATAGTGACTTTAAAGCTGACAATTTTTACTACAAGTAATAAAAACATTGTCCAAGTTAGATGACACATGAGTACACAAAACGTAATCAATGAATAAACAATTAAATAACAATTCTATTCATTTATACTTGAGAACAACAGAAAGTGAAAATTGTTTTATAGGCAAATCCTTCTATAAGAGGACTTGATTAAACCTGGAAAATTAGGAAGTTAACTGACAATACGTCAAAAACGTTTGAGGTAGTACAACTAAAATCTGAAGTAACCAAAAACCAGTGATAAAAAATTCTGTCTCATAGTGCCCTTTGTTGGATAGTGAACAACACGCTATCTAGCCCTTTTTTAATTTGCTTTAGACTAGTCTAAACAGTCTAGACTGTTTCAATCTGGTGAAAGTAAGCAATTAAGGTAAAGGTAAGTAATTCCTGGTGCCATGGTAACTCGAGTGCCTTCGGGTCAAAGTATAGCCTAATAAAAAAAATTTGAGTATTTTCTGGATTTTAGACATCAACTCGTAAATTGATCCTTATACGCATGGTTACCACATACATTAATTAAATTTTACCCAGAAAATTGATCGCATTTTTCGAGCAGTTAATGACATGGTGCTTTCAAAGTTTTGAATTTGGATTAAACATTTTCTTCATTTAAATAATTCAAGGTATATTTTTATTATGCTTTTGCATATTAGACGAATTTGTTGAATAAAATTTAAACAAAGTACCAATGTGGTAGCCATTGGAATTCGCAATAAAAGCAGCCTAATTACTGTGTCGTGGTCTAGAGTCTAGAGAAAGAAAAAACCAAAACATGTGTCTATTTACTCAAAATAAAAGAGTGCCAGGTAAATATTATAAATACATAGGTACTTATCTGTTGCTGCTCATCTTTTTGTAGTAACACGATGCATATGGGAAATCTGAACGCCGTAGTCATATGTACTTGGATCACTAGTAAGTTGTTCATTTAATTCAGTTCAGTAACCATTTAGTTTTTTCTCTCTTGCTTTGAAGTTGTGAAATGGCCTTAAGAATCTACGAAATTCTTAAATTGTTAATTAGAATAATACAGACGCTCATAAAATTGTCCTGTGATTTAAATGCATACGTGTTTTCTAAATTTTCCTGCATGGCATTTGTCATTTGTAAGTAATTAGTGATTATAAGAATGACTCTTCTATCTTCTATGCTTACACATGACATGTCTGCTATAGTTATTTTTTATGAGGTTGGTTAATTCTGTGTTGTCATGTCAGTTTGTCACCACGTTAAACAACAAGAACGTATTATCATGACATGGATGAATATTGAAATGGATTGTTTAATTCGCTTGTTAGCAAGCACGAGCCATTTGAATTTCCATTAGTAATCAGACTGTGTACTACATCCATACGGTTATTATTAGCATCTGCTGCTGTCTCTTTTGCCATTTGTCGTGTTCAATATTCTACTTGAATGAGACATTGTGTGACATTGTGGGAGTTGGAGTTGTTGTCGAAAATCCATTTTCCCCTTGCATTTTTTCGTCCACAAAGTAATAAATCTTTGTGGGGAAGTTCAATTTACGTTTCAAGAAGGTCCAACTCCAACTTTCATCAGCCGGCGAGGCAATTAAATCGTCTGGAATAATAATGACAGTAATTCTTGGGCAGTCAGCCAGTACACACATTCTTTATGTCGACAACGTTTTGCAATTTCCATTTCTTTTCCATCACTTCCGGGGTGGTATAGAATGCAAGAAAAAAGGTAAAAAAAGACGAAAATCGGGTTTACTGTTTATGTATACCATAGTTAGAAATGTATCCATAGTTTTTAAAAATATTGACGTATTTATTTATTTTGCAATGTTCTTCATTTTTCAGACAAATGAGAAATAAAATTGTCGATGGAAAAAATAACTTTTTATCATTTAAAACTTATTTAACAATTTTATCTATTATTTTCTTGTTATTAGATATTATTCGTTCACACAAACTTACATTTAAGTACATACATACATCATGCCTCATTCACATTAAAAATTTCTTTGTAATTCTTTCAGTATGTGGAGGAAAATTAACCGTCATTTTGTCTACCCATCTTTTGATTCTCATTTAGTTAAAGCAAACTTTATGTATACCAGTGGTAAAAAATCAAAGGCATTACGTTCAATTCAACTAATATGTATTATGGGCTACAATAGTTATGACATAAGTAAAACATGTCGATAGATTTTCGACCACATTTTTAAATTATTATAGGTAATATTATTTACTGGAGATTTTGTAAATCTATTGATTTGCTTACACTTTAAAATTTCTAAAATTACATACTTATACGTAATACATAATATAATATGGCGTCTTTTTCCTTTTTCGCTTTTTATGCGTTACAAGTACATAAAAGTTTTCCCTGTAAGTATTATTTAAAACTCCTAACTATCAATATTGTCGTTGTTTCATCGGTATACGTTTTCTAAAGTAAAAGTTAAAGGTACATTTTCTTTCTCAACCGTAGGCACGTTTGGTGATGTAATTGAATACACATATTTAAACTTTGTTGAACCTTAGTTGAAGGCAGAGACTGAATGTGGCTTGACGCATATGCCAAAGACAAAGTTGTACATATGCTACAATCAGTTTTTGAAGTACTGTCCTACATTAGTTTACATCTTTATTGTTATTGATATTATTTTATCCATATTATGGTACAAGATATTTTTGTCGAAAATGTACTTATGGCGATTGTGAATAAATATAAATAACTATTTCTTGTTTAATTATTGATTAAACATTGTTGAATATTATTTGCCTTCGTTTCCCCTATTGCATATTATTTGCATATTGTTGCTTTCAGTTGTACAATGTATGATATTTGCACACAATTATTAAGGAAGAACCATGTATCTCCTACTAAACACCTCTTGGCCTCACAATAAATGACCAAGAAATTCGATGTCTATTTTACCCCGTGCAAAAACTCGCAAGTTTCTCAATGGGAAAAAATCAGTCATTTTTCTATCATTTAGGAGAGTTAAAAATATCTGTAGTGGGAGAATAAAATTCAATTCCATTCATAAATAACAATAGGTGTAAATAGTATTTTTACTCTAGTTTTTAGTTGCAAACTTTTGGCGGTGGCATTACAATTTACAGTGTAACTTAATATTACGTAAATACAGTTGAGGTAAAGTGTAAAGTACATTTTTTCAAGGTACAAAAAATTAACTAGTATAATTTCTTATCATCATTATCATTATGGCTTGTTCCACGCGAGTAAAATCACACTGTTAATTGATCATTTCGGCGATTGCAGTCACCTTTTACCAGCAAAATATCTACATAACACACATATCATGTGTACTTACTTTCCTTTGTGTTTTGTGAGCTATTTCGTAACTCCTTATCATTTTTCACCCCTTTCTTCTTCAGTAGCATCATTTGCTTGAGAGGGAAGATCAACATATATTGAAGAGGCCCAATTAATCTTTTGTAATTTACTGCTCGACACTGATCATCACTTTCACAACATTTGTCGTGAAGGCAAAAGCTTGGATTTGAGAAAAACACCAGATTTCGTAGGATTACAAAAAACCAATCTCAAATGTAATTCAAAGGTTCAATTCAATTCACCGCATATACAAGTTTTTGCCTTTCTTAGACTACATAATGTTCTAGCGGTGTATTGTGAGATAAAACGTTTAAAAAATACGTCCATCACTTTAAATAGAGGTTTAAAGCTTCAACCTCTGATGTGCAATGTGCAACTTGCTTACTGATGAAGGAAGTTAATATAACATAATAATATAATATTTATTTGTTTGTTTGTACAGTACAACAAAGGCTTTTTTATCACAGGTGAGAATACAGTCTTGCTTAAAGCTGAATAGTTTGGTCATAGTAATTATTTTTACTGTGGTTAAAATCACTGTAGGCTGAGTTCATATTCTGCTTGCAGTTTGGAGCATGGGCCGCTAGAACTTCCACGAGTCTTTGTCTCTCGCACTCCAGCTTGGAAATTTCCGTCTTAAGAATTATATTATTGTCCTCCAGTGACTCGGACTCCTACATTAAAAGAAAAAAAATCAATCAGTTTTGTATGTTATAAATGGCTCATTTTGTCAACAACCACAGTTGTAATATGTACATGTATAGCTAATTGCGCAACAGCAACGCATAGTTTTATTCATTTTCTTTTTCTACAAGTATTTGAATTTTGAATTTTTATTTGTCATTGAATCCCCAAGTTTCTACTTTTTGCTGAGAGTCAATCGTCAAGAAATATATTTATTTAATGTATTCATACATTGTACTTAGATAAAGATGAAGATGGAGATTGGAGATGACAGGCATAATGCAATTATCAAAAATCAATGACACTTCACTCTTCTTTCTTTGCACATTGCTTATAAAGGTATTTTCATTGACATTTTTGCAAGCGCCAAAATACTCTAATAGACAAACCAATAATTGACATACATACAAAGGAGACAATTATAAACGACAGACAATACAATAATCATCATTCTACAACTAAGCGAATTCCCTCAGGGATCAAACTAACTACCTATGCACATATATGCACTGTATGCATACAAACGCATTCACATTGTTGTGTTATCTCTATCCCTGTCTCTCGCAATAACACAAATATCTCTTTATTTTTCACTGTCTCTTTTGGAAATTTAGCACGTGTTTTTGTCTCCGGACAAAAAAAAAGAAGAAAAGAGATGTTAAGTGTGCAGTGTGCACATACAGTCAATAATTAATCACCAAATTCCCATTGTCTTGTTCAAACATATTATCAAACATCCACATTGTGCAGGGGAAAAAAATTACAGGAAAAGGCTCTTAAGTGCAAGTCATGTTTGAAAAGGGATGAATATAATTATGTCATTGTCAAGTGGATGCATCTTCGTGCGAATATGACGAAAAGACAAGGTAAGAGACAACATTTGCCTTGGTTGCTGTGCATAAAACATAACATTGTTCACATACAATCATGTACTATACAATGTTGTATTTTTCAGCTCACCTGAACTAAAAGGTATGTTTTTTCCTTCTTTTTATTCCTACATTTGGTGGCTGCGATTTTATTTCTTTCCCTTCTCCTTTTCCGTCTCTCTTCATCCTCTGGGGTAAGCTGGAAGCAAAAATGTAGATTAAAAACCTTGGTTAAAAAAATAATTGTAAATCAAGACATGCTCATAAATACTGGTATTATGAGTGAAAAGAGTAAAAACTTAAAAACAAAAACGATTAAAAGGTATAAAAAAGCCAAGCGCCATTGGTTTGCATTTAAATATACTAAAAGGCAACAGAAAAATATTCTGCCTTAAAAGAAAACAAATTCCCTTTCAAACATTTATTCACAGCCAATTTTAAATTAACTAAATGTATGGGGTGGATTCAGTATTTACCCCTTGCAATATATTTTAGCTCGCACATGTTGTATACACAGTAAATAGCAAAAGTACGTCATTCCATTAAAATTTTGTTTTTAGTAAGAGTGCAAAAAGTTTAAAAATAAATTGAAAAAAAAACAAGAGAATCGAAAATTGGGATTATTTGAAACATTGAAATTTTTTTAAATGACCGAGAATAGTATTTTGAAAGGGAGAAACCTTATATGGCGCTTGATAGTCAATTGAATAGAAGTCTACCTCATCCTTCTTCCTTTTGACCTCCGTTTCTGCTTTAAGGTCGTCTATACCCAGACCACAGCTTTTGCGCTTGGACTGAATTCGAAACTGTGAAATTAAGGGGCAAAATTAAAATAATTTGCGACTGAGATAAATTAAACTACATGTTATACAGTGTTATATTTTTTAACATTAAATTTTATTTTTAACATTTTCTCACCTTCAGCCCTTCTTTTATTAAATGAGACCTCATGGACTGAACAGTGGATTGAGGAGGTGCCGGAGCCTCCAGGGTGGCAAATACTTTCTTGTCTTCATCCCCAGTTCCATTTTGGTAGTCCCCGGTACTGCTGGTGACTCCCACATTTGGCTCGAAGAATGGGTTGGAGGTGATGGAGATGAGGGTGTTGAGGATATCGGGAGTGTTGAGGGAAATGGGAGTTCCACTAGTGACGGGGGCGGTGGATCCTCCCAACTCGAGGCCATGTTTTCTGGCAGCGTCAATATTTAAGCTCTGCATGCTGCTGCAAAAATACATCAAAAAAGCAACGGCATATTATTATTTATCATTTCCTCAATTCTTCCGTTGTGTTATTTTTGTTTAGCATGCGGTTTCTCACTGATAAGTTATCAGTGCTAAATATTTTTCGTAACCAAAAGAATCACGCATTAATGCGTAATATACTTATAGAGCCCACACACGAGCAAGTCACAGTCACAAAACACAAGCTCATATTGTACACAACAGACATTAATTAATATATGGACCATAAAGGACGTATGGAATCCACTGGTGGAATCTGTGACCACCTCATTAACTAATGATAATGTTTATAAGTCCTTCAGGAGATTGCCTTCGTAATTAAGACGAGAGCTTGTGACCACCCATTGACTTTATTTCTCTCTCTCTCTTGCTCTTGCTTTCGTACGTATGCACGATTAATATGTAGTAAAATTTTGAGCACCCTGGCATAAATTTTAATGTTTTTTTTCAACAACACAAAACAACACATTATTGCGCGGTTTGCTCATTTAATGAATTAACCCTTCTGGAGAAACAGAAATAAAATATGCATGTATAGTGTATTTTTCAAATTGAAAACAATCTAGTCAACTCATTCATTCACCATTATCATTCTATGTGTACATACTCGACTCCAATATGGAATTTTTATGGAAATTTTCATAGTCGTGCTTTAGAAATTTTGTTTTATTTCCTCGACACCCAACTTATCTTGCTTGAACACACACACGCAGCATGCAAAACTTGAGCTCAATCTCGCACTTGTATCGCACACATTTTACATTACACAGAGTCTGCTGAGTCGGGGGAAGACTGTCGTTGCGATAGCAATTGCGGACTCGTATATAACATAACATAACATAACATCACATCTCACCACGATAATGAATTGTCGTCTCCTGAATAGGAATTTCATATTTAACGTTTTTTATATTTAATGCAATATTTTTTATGTGAAATGTGAGTATGTGTATCGTGAATATCGCAGTTGTATATATTCCACAGTGGACATGAAGTCGTGAGAAGAAAAGCCTTGGTTTCTAATCTACCGTCAAGTCAAGTCAACTTCAGCGCTCCGCCGTCATTTTCATTTGCCCTCTTAACCATTTTGCACATATTTTTATAACTATCGTACATTTTCATGTATTCAACCTTTTTCATCTTTTTCTCCTTCTTGGACTTGGTGGATTCAAAGAATTGTCTTGTTGTTCCTTCCATTCAAAATCTCAACATGGCCTGGCTATCGGCATCGGCTACTTTTAGGCATGTGCATCTTGATAAAGTTGAGGCTATACTTATATGCAACGATTCGCTGTGTAGCCTTCATGTCTACTCCGTGTTTTTATATAATAATAGTATGTACTCATAACTCATAAAAAGTTCTACTACGTTGTATTATGAATAGCAATAATAATGCATGTAATACGTAGATATTTATGTATTGTGTGAGATATGTCTCTATACATAAGCATCTTCATCTTATCACCCCTCATTTGAAACTCAAAACATAACCATTCATGTATGTATGTATACAGGACAAAAGTCTGCTTTATGTGCATATTCAGTTGTAATAAAAGTAATAATAGTATGAAATAGTAATGGCAACAATAATAATAATAATAATAACTATATTAATAGTAGTTACTCCTGTTGTGCACTATACACATTACACATGAACATAAATACGATGCTGGTGTTCGATATGTGACGACTTTAAATTTTACAAAAACTTTTTTCTGCCTGCAATCATTTTTTTTATGTTTTTTTAAGTTTTTACGAGATAGTTGGTCGACAGTCGGCAATCCTATTTCTATTTCAACTCATCTGTGAATAGTGAGTTTAAGTCATATATTCACGTTTGCAGCCAAAGCGTCTGTGTTTTTCTCTCTTGATGGTGTACAGAGCAAAATATAAAACTTGGCCAAGTATGAAGTTCCAACCCATATAATGTATTTTGTGAACAAAGTAGAAAATTTACATTTACATGAAACTTTGCTTACAGCTCACAACGTGCAATACACAACTTGTATAGTACATTGTACATTGTACACACATACATACATACATACATAGTGCATAAGTAGATCTCTATACTACTCTTTTTATTCTCCATCCAGTTTTTCCTCGTACTCCCCCACTGTATTTATGATGAATGTCTATGCGCATAAAATTATGAGGGAAACAACTCGTGAAAATGTAAGTAAAATACTATTAACTTTCATAGGTAAAAAAAGAACTCAAATACATGTTCTTTCAAAGTTCATTTGCAAGTACTTTATCTTCTTGCTTGTCTTTACCTTTCTTCACTTAAGTGTACAACGACAGACACCACTTTTTTATTTTGAAGGGGAGGGAAAATATTGTTAAAAATTGTAATATTTTAAAAAATGAAGAGGACAAACTAGACACATCCCTACAAAATGATAATCGTCCATTTTGGTACACATTAAAGCAGACTCGTAGAATGTAGATATATATACAAATGTGTATGCCTTATTTTTTACGAGCCTTCAACACTCGAATCTCAGCATAAATAAATGTGCATTTAAAAGTTGGAGACTATTTCAAGCAGCTTCCTATTGCAAAACATCAGTACATGGATAACTACCTATATGTGAGTACCTTATGGGTATACGTAAATAATGCTAAAACCTCACTGCTGATTACATATTCTTGTGTAGGATTGATTATTCTCTTTTTCGTTTACCTCTTGTTCATTGTCAACGTTCATATTTCGTAACATTATCATAATCATATTTAGTCAAGTCAATATACAACTTGAGCTTGGACTTGGATTATTTAAAAATTCGTTTTGTAAAACTAATTTATGTAGAGACAGACAGAGTTGTGCACGTGGAGCTCTATTCCCTTTCCCTGCCGCCTTTCTTTAGACAAAATACACCATACAAGGTGTTTCCTTTGGTCTTCTTTTAAAATCAAACTGAATAAAACTGTAAGTAAAAAAGGATAAAGGGTTTTAAAATTTTGCTTTGTAGCTTCTGAGGCATGTTAACTAATTATGACGGTTGTTATTGTTGTAATGCTATATAGATATTTCTGTGTATGTAATTGCTTAACCATAGTTTTCCTCATACTTTTCCAGTTTAAATATGACCCTTAATAAACACTTAAAATGGACAATGGAGGATGGTCAATTTGACTCCCCACTTTAAGTTTCTGTTCTTTTGGGCTCCTCTTAATGTTTTCTCGTGTATGTACCAGGGACAATGTCTAGATCTAACTAGTCAATGACGACGAAAAAGACAAAGAGTAAAAAAGAAGAGGCAAGATTTATATAGTGGCGAAGATTAGGAATGCTGGCTTAACTCTTCGACTCAGTCTCTGTATACTTGTATTATCTTTTATTCGCCATACATCATTTATTTCCCCTACAAGTCCAAATGTAATCATGATTATCGTTAATGTTAATGCTAATGACAATGCTACATAATGGCTACACGGCCGTACCAGCCCAACCTTCGTTCGTTTTATTTATCATTTTCCTATGCACACTACATAATCTGTAGTTTTTTGTATGCTGCGTATTAGTAAATACACGAAAAAAATGTACCTCAAAGTTCCACTGTGTTTTGAGCTCAAGTTAAAGTCACATCAAATAAACGTTGTTTTTTAGCATCAGCAAAACAGGCATGGCGACATGAGTTTGTCACTACGCATAAATACACCCTTTTCGTAAAAAAGTAGACAAAAATTTTTTGTCTTTGAAATTAAAACTCAAAATGAAATGATGAAAAATGTTAAAAATTTTACGACCTGAGGTACTTTGTATAGAAATAAAGTCGTTCATGCTCGTTTAATAAAACCAAGCTCAATAAAATGCACATTAAAAATTTGACGAAGCATTTTAATATCGATTTGGGTATTACAGTCAGCATGGTTAACCATCAACAATTTATATGCTATCAATGACTAATTGTTACAAGCTAATTGTGTAATCCTCGAATTGCACAATCACCTCCGTTACAAGTATGTATGTATTTGAGTTGTAAAAGACTCGAGACTCAAGCACTCCAGTGCGTACTATGTATTGCCTGTGCATACAATGTACAATACAGGGTTTAAACAAACCCTAAAAAACGAGAGCATTGAGTCAACAGAAAGGCGAGAGGAAAGCAATGAAAGGAAAACAAGGCATGCCAATAATGAAATCAGAGCAACAAAGTTTGGCCAATCACAATCTAGTCACCGTTGTTATGTAATTTTGAGGACTTGCAGAGACCCTGATTACATTGACATGCTTACATACTACGGATGATAAATACTAACCATAATGTTTACACAGAAAGGGATAAAAAATCAAAGGCAGCATTTAACAAATATGAATGTTAAATATGATATTACATATACAAATATTATGTACACATTTTATAGGTATTTTAATGTGTATGACATTAAGGAGGTGCTCAAAACAATAAAGGGGGAATTGGGACACATTAAGCAAGAGGAAAACCTTTGGGCTACGTGTGTGTGCTGACAAACGGAAACGAGTGTTTGATTTAAACTTGGTCCTTTGGTTTGGTTTGTCTATTTCCGGCCGGGAGACGCCGAATAACTATAAATGAGTGTATAGTCTATACGTTTACAAAAATAACTAACTAATATTAGTGCAATGCATGTATTTTTTGCATATGTGTACTATATGGAAAATATAAAATCAAATGCTACATGTAAAGGAAAAGGTTTTAAAGAAAAAATCTAATATTTCAATCGTTAAATCGTAATAAAGAAGCTCATTTTGGAGTCTAGGCGTGTTCTATACTCCTACAATAAAGTGACATAAAAAAGTCGTAAAAATGTGGAAAACGGAAATAAAATGAAGCAGTTGCAAAAAGATTGAATGTATACCTGGTGCTGCTGCTTTCCCATGGACATGGATTGATGGAAATGGTCTTGAGTTGTCTCATGAAGAGATTTGCACAACGCGAACGAGCGACGAGGAAAGTGAAAATGAAAACGAAAATTTATTCAACTTCAGCTCCTGTCTCCTGTCGTCAGGCACTTGTTGTATCACTGATTAACGAACGTTGATGAGTGAACGCTGCGTTTGCTTTTTTTCTCCTGCTTTTGCTCTCACGTCTTCTGGAGCTCAAAATTGAAACGCGCTTACTTTTTGGTTTAACTATTAACTATGCTGCTTTGCTGTATTGCATTCGATTATTTGGTAAACCGCGTTTGATGTACTTTCCTTACAGTTGTACTAAACCTTTTTTTAGCTGTATGAAAACAATTTTTTTTGTGATTTGAATTTTATAAGAAACTTTTGCTTTCAGCCCGTAAATTTGTAATTATTTGGCGTTTTTTTCACAATGCCTCTGCATAAATCACAGCTAATTGAATTTCATTAAAATGGCAATCTTAAACTTCACTAGAATGATAGGATGCATTTAGTTTGATTTCCTACAATAGATTTTTTCAAGTAGCACCAGTTTGATTATAAGAACATTCCGAAGAAGCAACAGGTTATATTTGGTCAATTTATATTTTCGTTGGATTGTTTTAAATTTTCTATGCTCACCATAACTTTATTTGTTATATTACCAAGTTGACATTCTTCAAGTTAAGATGCCCGGCGTTTTATTTATTTAGACATAAATGAAATGTCAATCAATCGTTGTCACTGGTTGAATAACTAGGGACTTTTCCGGAGAAAGTTAGCACGTGGTAGAACTATTGATTTTATATATCAAAACGTATAAAATATAGGCCCGTCTTTAGCCGGCACTTGAACAGGACGATGTAACGAGAGGAACTGACAAACTGGCACTACTCCTGACAGAGAGTTGCGTTGAAAGCATTCAAAGTCAACACGGTTGTCGCCAGTTAGCAAAATAAAAAGGAGGGGAAGAAGAAGAAGAAGTGGAAGACGAAGGAAGAAACATGTGTAAATACTATTATGACGAGAGTTTGTACAATTGAACAATGCTAATTAATACTATTAGCATGACAAGTGCAAGTAAATGTGAATTTGTGTACTACTCCTATTACTACTATTATTATTATTTGTGTATACGAAGGAATCAACAATACGAATACGAGTACGAGCCATAATAGAAACAAATTTATATATATGCACTAGTCTGATCGCAACCCAAAACCATACTGACACTTCAGCTGTGTTTGGGTCACACGTGGAGTATACCAAATGTAAAAATCCACCCCGACTCAATGGGTGGAGCTGAGAGGTGAACAATGCAAAATTTACCTCTCGTCAAAAATACTTATTCAAAACTTGATTAGTTTCCCTCCAATTTTCTTCTAAAATTGTGCTTCGACATTTCTTTCAAATTTTGAAAAAATTTTGAACGAAACCTTTTCAACATAAGTTCCTTTCAAAAATAACACCAAGAAAAAATGAGTTGTGCTAGAGATGCAGGAAAAAACAAGCGTGTAAAAAACTGAAGAGAGTCTCCAACTTAGTTTTCGCATTCACACAAAAGTTCGCCTTGCCCAGCTCTTGAAAAGAAATCTCGTCATTTTGCTGAATTCTCATTGGATCCCCTGGTCTGAATACAAAATACACACTCAACTAAACTAAGCTCGAGAACTTCAAGCACAAGAAATACACACACATACATTTACTTACTTAATAACAATCCTTCAACTGCAACTACAGCTTCAACTTGACTCGACTTGATATGCATACCTATACATACATTAGTATGTAAGATCATTCAAACTCAGACTTACATACACACTTTGCAATGTATTAACCAACTTTGACTAGCTAGACTCTTGGTCGTAACTCACTGTACATGTACATAGGTATTTATGCATCTACAAGCGTATATGTAACTTTGTATTTTATGCATGTAGCTTGCGAATCTACGGACAAACAAAGACAAATACACAACACAGTTTCATTATTATTAGTTTGCTCGTCTTCTCTCTGCACAGATATTGTACATATATGTATCTGTATCCATGTAAGCTCTCCTCAAATGTGTAGTTAAAACATCTCCCGCTCATGTTATTATTATTATCGAATACACACATAAATGTATACACACAACCTATACTAATAGCCATAGTTGATTGTATAGTAGAACTGTGGCATCCCAATTTGAAAGACAATTACTTTGTTTGTACTCGATTATTACAACAATTATTATTATTATTCTTAGGATGAATACGCAGAAAGAAGCTGTACCAGCAAAAAATGGAAAAACCGACGATTCTCTATGTTATTTATGTACACTATCTATTATACTATACAGTACTTATACCTATGTATATGCGTATTAAATGAGCTACTGAAAAATTTAGATGATATGAGGTAAAGTTTTACTTTAAAATTTTTCTCAAATCGTGTATTTTTTAATATTTGTTCATTCAAACATGAACTACAGTATATACATACATACATACATATAGCAAACGTCTACATGCATATACGATTTGAAGAATTTGCATTTTTGCATCCCTCACTTTTCCTTTCATACGGCTCGTAGTCAGCTAAGCTTTATGAAGATACAGTAAAAAACGAATATACATAGACAGATTGTGTGTGTGTATTGGCGTAGCAGTATGAGTATGAATTCGCATCCTGTTCGCTCAACTCAAGTCGATGTTTTTTTACCATTTTTTCTGCCCATTCTAAGTTCTACACCATTCAGACTCAGAATACATTAATAGATTGCTCCTTCACCTATTACTTTACTCTTGTATAATATCTCCTCTGTCTACATATGTAGGTATTTGTATGTATCTCAAGAGATCCTCTTCTTCTGCTCATATATTACAAATACATACGTACAAGCTACAGTTTGACTTAGCTTAGGGCGCATCATCATCATCATCATCATGGTAATAATAAGGTAACAATGTGTGAAAGGTTCATTTTGTTAGATTATTATACAGCACAAAGTAGGAATATGTATGCGAATATCATTATGTATCACAGGAGTGTCTAGAGCCATCAGTAGTGGTGCAGTAGTTTGTACCCACTCAAATTGTGTGTTATTATGCAGATATTTTCCATGTATGTATGCTGAATGTTGATAATACTGTATTAGGTAGATACTCTCTTGACTCTTGGCTCTTTTGGGCTAATCATGCCCGCAGTCCACAGTTAAAAACAAGCTGTCTAGCTGCTTCGGTCTCCTGTGTGAACTGTAATAATCCACCTTTTTCTGGCATTCACAGGGTGTACCTATATGTATATTGAACAAGGTACACTGTGTCAATGTGAAACAAAAGGAAGAAGGCAATGTAAAGCATAACATCTTCCACAAGATACAATGTGAACCTTCATGCATTTCTTAGGGAGTATACAACGGCTACATCGAGGACTATTTGAAGAATACGGATAGTATGGCAATATATGCAAAAAATAAAAAATTGGTGTTCAGACAAAATATTGTGTTTCATACGTGCATATGTGTGTGTGTACTTGGCTAGATAAAAATAAGCATCGATGAAATAAATGGCTTTGAACTTGTCGAGGAAAAAATACAAATAGACGACGGGGAAAAGAGTAGACATATTTTTGGTCTTTTATAAGGAAATGTGATAAAAATTTGTGGTTTTGGCATTTTTTAATAGAAGTCTCGGATTTTTTAAGAAAAATGCTCAGCCGCATTTTGTGTTGAATTAATGCGAGCAGGAACTTTGCCACATGTATGGAGTTTGATGACAATATTATGTAAACAAAGGCAAAGGGGCATTTTAAGCTAGTATTCAAATGCTAGAAATTTTAATTAATCCGAAATAAGGTTATTATATACTTATGATTTACTAGGCAATGTACGCATTAATTAGTTTTAATTACATGTTGCTGTCATCTCATGTAAGTTCCTATCGGGTCTTCACTTCTCATCTCATGACATCAATATTTTAACAATTTCTACCAATGCCGACGAAATGAAAACTGGAATAAAAATATAAATATAAGATAAGCAACCAGAATTTCTGGAACTATCCGGTGAATAACCTATGGAATGTATGGTCAAATGCGTGATCTTTTGGGGTTAAGGATTAATCATACGCACAAACCATATGAATTGGGGCCTAGATTCAATGTACTTATTAACTGTTTGCGCATTGTAGGTACTAGGTACATTAGACCTCTTCATTTTACACAAAAACGGCCAAAGTTAAGCAGCCAGGTCGTCATATTGTTCCTTTTGGGTCACTAAAATTGGGAAAAAAATTTGGTCCCGATTGTTTGATGTTTAGAACTCCCTCAAGGTCACCCAAGTTAGAATAGGGATTTACATTAGCTTTCACCCCGAAATCGTGCATGTTTGGGGTGGGGAGTGAAGGGGGGCAGGTAGAATTTTTAT
>JAQIVE010001246.1:0-26453 GCA_034698285.1 Sminthurinus bimaculatus
GCTGCTTCGAAACAGCGAACCATAACACACTTGTCGCACTACAAAAGCTGCCATTCAAGAACAAGTAGTAGCTAAAATATTTCACCTAGCCCACAGTCTTGGCCTTAAATTACATGAGCATGATCAGTTTCAAAATGTGAAGAAATGTCACAGGGGTCATAAATTTTGGAGCAAAAACAAAGTCATAGAAAGTGAAATTCAAGGGTCCAACGTCCGCAACAAATTATTTTTTTCTGAAGTCAAGGAATTTTTTCCATCCAAACGGACAGGTTGCATAGTACTAAAGAGAGACTACATTGAAAAAAAATATAGCCAGGTTTTAAATTTTTGACCCCTACTAAAGATATTAAATCAGTCTCATCATTTTCCGGACAATCCCCGTATGACTTGTTGTTCTTTTTCGACGGGTAATTGTACTATAGATTTTTATCATAGTACTCGTCAGATGTTTGTTAGATACTATGTGAATTAGTGTATTCAAAACTAGTAGACATAGACGGTATGTATACTGAATTTTACTTTAGTTTTTGCAGTCTTGCTGTACTCTGCCACTAAATAGGTGCAAATATATACATGCAGTTATTTTAACGAAGAAAAAATTATACTTTGCACCAATTGTTATTACATAATCCTACATATATCATAATATATACCTATGATACACTTTTTGTTTTGGCTTCATGTGTATGATGAACATTTTGTTTGGCAGAGATCATCATAAAGTAAAATTGGAAACATGTATCTTCTGTAGTTTATGTATGCACTTAATGAAAATTTCATTATATTTTATTTCCCTGGCTTTATTATTGGATATCTCTTCATCTCCACAATTCCACACCATAGCATAGTTAAATGTTCAGTTTATACTTGGTGGAGGTCACCTTAAGTTTTTTTCTCTCTGTCTCTAGTGTTCTCATAACGTTGCCATTTTTAAAATGGTAAGTGGCAAAGTTGATTTATTATTGGAACATTGCATATTCTATAATGTGTATACATAATGATTGGGATAATAAGGCAGTGGTACTGTGACTAATCACGTGTACAAATACTTAAAGCTGATTCCATACCCCAGCACAATGACGTGACTAATTTTATCCTTGGAAGCAACGTACAATATTGTATTAATAAAGCTTGTCTGGGTTGAGATGGCAGTTCACCTATAATTTTTTTCATTTCGAAGCATAGGAGACAAGATGTGTTTCAGGGGCGACATTTTTTATTCAAACAAAACCCAGAAGATTCTGCAAAAGCAACAGTATTCTTCTAAGTTCGAATCTAAAACCGCGACCTAGGAGAAAAAATTTTAAGTCTCATGATCTTAACTAAGGTTGTGGTTCTGGGTTCTGGACTATAGTATTGAATATACATGTTGTATTCAAATTTGTTTCGAATTTCAGCAAATTTATCAGTGACTTGAGAGTCTTCTTAGGCAGGCACATGAGACGTTACGCCATTTCTTGTGTCTAAAAAACCACAACACCATCCCTATATGCATATACATAGGCGTAAATACTTTATTTTGTGTAAACTCTATGGAAATATTATTATGATGTTGTTTTGTTTCGATCAAATCGTTTCGTGTCTGCCACTAATATTTTCTTTCATAGTTTATTTTATACAAATACATAGTCAATTGGAGTTTCAATTGACTGTTGGAAAACATAACACTTGATTTGTCCCTAAATGGGATGAGATCATAATTATCTTTAATCTAATATAGATGTACGAACGTGCTTGCTGCTCCCAGATGCAGAGTTTGCTACTTGTTTTCGTACACATCGCTGTTCTCGTTACATTTAGACAAGCATTTTCGTGTCAATACATAAATAATATTAAAAATAGTTAATGATAAGTGTTGATAAGTTTAGGTTCTTGACAGACTTTAAAAACGTATGCCTCCAAGTAATACTTGAACAAAAACTTGGTATACACATAGTTTATAATACTTGTGAAGATGTGGTTACGTTCAACCATTTTCTGGTTGAGTAACTTTATGCAGTTATGGATTTTTTATACATCATCGTCATTATTACTAGCATATGTTCAATAAACTTGGTTCATATGGTCTCAATATCATTTTTACTTTTGCTTCGCATGGTACCTTTTATACCGTATAGAATGAAATGATGGAAAATATTCATTTTGCTGGTTTGATCGAGACAGTGGAAAGGAAATGGGCATACAATTTTCATTCATGCCATGTACATATTATATGTATATGGCAATTTATATATATATCTAAATTTCAAAGCAGAATTGGAAATTTCTGTGTAATACCACATTTATATGAAGTATCACTCCCCAAAAAATGCTATTTATAAATATGACGATATGGCGATGTCGTTAACTTACTACATTATGCACGTATGTATGTAAAAGTAAGTATCCATTTTGGATTTCGTTGGCAAAGCATTTGCTTTGGTGTATTTTCAATGTCTTAGCTGACATTCAAAAAAGTATTAGTGTTGCGATGGGGAAGGCTTCTTCACCGTATGTCTTTAGTACTCTGAAAGGACTTTTGTGTGCATTACATAATAACGACAGAAGGTGACAGAAGTACAACACAGTTGTTCATGGACAATGACAGTTTTGAGTTGTGGTCATTTTCACAAGTGTTTGACCGTGTAATTTTATGCCTTCCGAATTCATAGTTATGAAGCAATATACAATTTACAAACTGTGGTAAGGAAAGGTTTTAATAAGATAACTTTCGTGTATTATGAAACAACTTGTCACCGACATCTTTGACAAAAATCATTTTCCCTGTAACTGTAATGCTAAACAACAAATGTTCAATGTTCAACTTCATTGATATGCATAAATAAAATGATGAATCACCAAGAATGGCTGTGTTGTACCAAAAAGTGTTCTGTGTGTAATATGGATGCAAAGTAGAAATGAGTAGAAAGCAAAACTTGCAATTTGAGGCGCCAAGTATATCATATTTATGTATTTAAGCGTGGTGAATAGAATGTACATTGTTACTCATGGTGTTACATGTTACATATTATTACTTTCACCGTAAAGCTGTATGTACATAGTTATAAATGTGAACTATGAAGTAATGAGTAAATAAACTGCTGTTATTACGTCAAAATATGAATGTACACATATATTCATCTTCGTTTCGTTGTATGTACATGTTCATTGTCTCATGATTTTTCGTCGTCATCTTCTTCAAGAACGTGTACAACTTTCTACAAGGTAGGGAGAAGAAAAATAATTATTATGATTTTCTAGTATCATTGAAAATTGAAATTTAGATTCATACCTTTCTATGCATACAAATATTAACTGAATCACAGCGAGCGTTGCATTTGAAAATTATGGGTTTTCTTCGCTCACATATTGTTTTTCATTGTATACCGACATAAATCAATCTAAAAATTGGTTGAACGGTAAAACACAAACACACATTCACTTATTCTTATTTTGTACTTTTCGGCACTAATCGTATATATATTGTGTACAAAAGATTCGTATGAAGATTCTCACATTAGTTAAAACGAAAATATTGTAATTGAGGCCTTTTAGTAAAAAAAAGCAAGAACAATAGACTCCTTTCGCTCTCGACCCTGCTCTTTGTATGTATGACTTAATGTAGACGAGTCTGCGTATTTAAGTAAATTATTTTTATTCACATTAAATTGGTGATTGATCAATGCGGGCAAGTACAATTCTTGAAGAACATTTTGTAGTTTGAGCGCTGTTATTGATCACAGTTTATTGCCTGAACTAAAATTGAAAATAAATTAAACTAAATGACCTGCATGCACATTAATGCTTCTGTTTTGATTGAATTTATCTTTTAAGAAATTCATAATAAGGCTCTTTTCGTATTTAAAAACCTATTATCGTGTTTATGTGTAGTAACTCACAATTTTTAATTGTGACTTTATGGGAATTTGCATGATCATAATTTGGTTATTAAATGGTGACGTTATTGTAAGACTAAAAAATTTATGGCGTAAGGAAATTTTATATTGTTTAGGGGATTTGTGATTTATATAATGATTATTTGATCCTTTACATATAGATGATTTAAGAAAGATAAAATACCTTTATACATGTGTATTCTATTGAAGGAACAGTGTATTCAAATATCTAGACAGATAGATGACTGTATAGACATGGACATTTTGGACAGGCGTAAATTATTTGTGATTGCATATCGTATAGGACCTAAAGTGAAGTATGAGAAGCTTATTTTGTGTGTGCGAGGAGGTGTGGTACATACTGAATGGAATTGAGGGTTTTTCGATGATAATGGTGTATAATACATTGTAGGGAAACTTTGAAATAAGCTTAATAGGTATGCACAAGTATCTATATCTACTTTGGGTGCAGTAATGCATGATGCATTACTGCACCCAAATTATTTCTAATGGAATTACTAAAAATGATACATTGTGGTCCATGTTTAGTGGTTATTAAAATTGATGAACTCATTCTGAATAAATTATTATTTTTTTGTAAAATATTATTTACTCAGTAATAGTGCCCTTTACGCCACGCATAATAGTCTGGTTGTGCTCATAACATAGGTTTATTGTCGATTGGATATCGACTATGGAAGATATGGAATATGAAAATGAGATGGAAGCCGTTTTTTGTTTTACATAAATTTAGAGCACGGATATATTATAATGATTATTTCTAACCACAAAAAGATAATTTCAACGCTTAAAAATTTTCATTCTTTTGTTTTTCTTGCCCTTTCTCCTAAAAAATATCTGCATGCATACATTTTTATTAATCAAGTGAAATTGATTTCTGTGCTCTCTTGTATAATATTCTGCGAAGATATATAAAATGCATACGCTATTAAATTGTTTATAACTTAAAACGTAAGCACGCGATTTTTCCTTTTGTCGATAGTCATGAGGGTTTTTTTGCGGCGAAGTGACCACAGTGACACGTTGTCTATATGTATCAAATTTTTATCGTCGTATATTATACTATTTGTCTTTATTCCAATACATACTGATATTTCATACATATCTCATAAGCACAGTTTCATAATTACAGTGGTATAAAAAAATCAATCAACAAACGTGGAACGTACGATACATGAAGGTTTTGACTATTAGATTTATGAGTTATTTGACAACTGTTTTCTAATCATTTTTCAATTAAATCCTTGTTATCAACTATCAACATATCTATCTATGGAGAGCCATATTGGATATCGAATAAGGAAATAAACAAGGCTGATATTCTGTCTCGCCATGAAATGTGCCTACTTTTTCTGTAATGCGTATCTCGCAAACCAAAGTTTGTCTCATCGTCATTTGTATGAATGAATAGAGTTTCTGTTTTTTTCAAGCATGTTTTTTTGCAAGCAGCGAGAAAGATGAATTCGCCACCCTAATTTCATTTAGGAAAATTATATATGTACCTAAATAGAAAAATGTTCTTTGTGTCACGAGTAAGTATAAACTAAATGATATTTGTACGCATAGCCCAAGAACTTATTCTTAGGATGGATATGATTGCAAAAATAAAACTTTTTTTGTCATTAGTCCAGTGAAACGGAACTTTTGTACCTTGTCCGAATAAATATCGTTGTCTTTGGGTGTGTAGTGTGTACAATCCAACAAAGTAATTTTTTTTTCATGAGTATCTGTAATCACGTATCGAAATTTTGTAAAAATTGATGTGTACACACACATGTAACGATAATGTGCTGTATTGTCAAGGAGGGAATTTCTATGAACATTTTAGGTTCAGTCACATGGGTTTTTTCCATAGACCTATGAACAATGGAATGGCGTTTCTTTTTATAGAATTCATTTTCTGGTCGTCGCCATAAGCGTAGATAGGTAATATACCTATTTTATGCATGCAGTCTGTAATACTTTGGGAGATTTTCCGACAGCATTCAAAAATAGTCAGATACAGTAAATATATGCATTGCATTGGAGGGCTGTACGAAGAATGAAAAATCAATTCAGAGCTTCATTCTACTATCAAACGTGCATCGAAATTCATGGATCGCTATGGACTGCCGAAAGTTTCCTATTTACTAAACTAGCAGTAGGTCAAGTCGTGATTATATCTCGATTGTCTATTCTTTTCTGATGGGAATATCTTCAATAGTTTCTAATACATAGTCTACCTTATGCCTCCAAGATTTCTATATGATCGATGGATAATAAAGTGTGAATTCGTACACACGTTTTTGTCATACAAAATTCGTTCGAGTTGAAAGTATCTACTTATTATTTAAACATAAACTTGGATCATAATAGGTAATTGAGGTTTATTTCTGTATATGTACACTCTACACTCTATTGGATTTCTATCACTTTTACATGGCATTTTGGAAAGCACTACGTGGAAAGACAAAAAGTCGTGAATATAGATGGGGAAATAAGCATATATCCTGTACAACGTTTTTATGAATATGTATGAACTCTCAGTTTTTGACGGAAAATATAATTTGCTATGAAACATAAAACATTGCGATTTTTGGCGAATGAAGTTTTTCAGAATTCTTTTGTTGGTTACTGAAGTGAAAATCAGAAGGTCTAAAAATTCTGTGAGTAAAGAAGTGTTTTACATGTTACAGGTAAAGGGAGTATGTATATTTTAGCAGAAACTTTTGACAGTCAAAAGCATCGCCCATCCTACATGCTTATAATATGAATTGTTATTTAGCAATTAGAAATTTCCGCTGTCCTTTTAAATCCTGAAATCTGTATTTTTATTATTCTTGTTATGAGGTAGATGATCTCGTAAATATTCTAATGAACTAGACTTTGAATTTTTCGATACAGATCGATGCATTTTAGGGATAGTTCTTGTATAAATACATACGCTGTATAAACACGCGTTGCATTTTATTCAGACACATTACAATCACTTCCGATTGTCATTGGTCATTACAATAGAAAAAAGTTTGATTAAATGATTAAATTACGAACGGAGTATCGTATTATGAATTTGAAACGTTGTATTTGTTGTGCATTCATCCTAATAGAGTTATAACGACAATGGCAACGTGTTCACTTTTTGACACGAATGGTCTAGAAAATGAATAAATGACGATTCTCTTTATCGTTCTCATTTAGCTTGAATATGTATGTGCATAGTGCATAATAATTTAATATGTTAAGGGGTTTATTTTTTTACAATTTATACGAATGACACTCAGTCCTATGCATATAATAGCCAAAATATAATATGGATTAAATTGCTGCTGACGCGAGAAGCAACTCCTGTTTCAACTTAATAGTGTCGTGTTAGATAGCGTATCATTGGATCAATGAATTACGGCTAATGTTGCATGTAGCTTGCGTAACTGTTTACACTAAACCAGTGGTCATCGTATGGTATTGAAGCTCTTTGACTTATTGTTAGTCTATATGTCAACTATATGGATATTAGACATGGTATCCATATTTTATTCATTTTATGTTAGATATGAATATTTCGTCATGTTGATTAATTCTACATTATGAAAAATAAGACTTATATAGATGTCGTTAATTAAAAATATGAAACAAAGGTCTCCCTCTTGTCTATCTTTTTGCAATTCATACATCCATACAAAGGCAACTTATAATATACGATGGATGATATGAAAATAGTGTGATAACACATTTTAAAACGTAGAAAAAGCAACGAAAAAAGAAGAGCTCGTTTTTATTTGGATTGGAATTGGAGTCAAGCAAAAGGATTGCACAAAAAAAATTTGCACACGCACTTTTTTGATCCCTACAAAATTATACTCCACACTACTGTTAACAAATACGCTCATAATGTAACATTATGTTGTCGTATAATATCTGCGCCTTGTAAATAAGCTTATGATGACGGATGATGTTGCGTCGAGGTTGCAAGGCCGACTTCTTTTACTGGCTTTGCCTGTGTGTTCTACTTCATGCATATACATATACGATGGCATGGTTAAGGATCTACTCGTCAGAGAGCCAGTGCCCACTGCCTTATAACATGTATATTGTATCGTATATATGGCACTCACCTAAATTAACTCACCGAATAATAATCATGACGATGTATCTAGTTAATAAAATATACATTTAAGGTTCTTTAGCCTCATTGTGTTCAATTATTCAACAGCAAACAGTGGACCTATCCATATGGATGCTTTAAGCAAAACAAAAATAATAAGTGCTACACATATAGAATGGAGAAAGGAAATGTTAAATTTAAAAAATACGACGCATATTGGTTTCAGCAAATCTTCATTAAGCGAATCTAAAATATATTTTACGACTTACATTCGTCGTTGGTAGTATGTAAAAGTAATGATGACAACGTTGAAGAACTATTATTATTATTATTGTTATTACTTTTTTAGTTCGTCTTTGCTTTTAAAATTCAATGCACAACATACATTACAAAGAATATTGAAATGATGATTGTAACTATGATTATTGCGAATTTGAAAATTTTGCAAAGGAATTTGCAAACGCTCATACCATCAAAGGAAACAAAATTAGAGAGATTTGCAAAACTGGAAGAAAACATACATGCAGGATAATTGAAGGAAGCAAGTGATTTGAGCTCAATTCTTCTCTGGAATAAACACATCTAAAAGGAAGGGCGGTTAGACAGGAATAGGAATCTTACAACTTGTGTACAATGCGTCAAAGAATAATACTGGTAGTTTGGTACGGACGTAAATATACGGTTTCTTGTATAGTGAAATGAGTTGCCATTCTCTCTGATCTCTGATTATGGTTGTTTGTGTGTCCTCTGGGGACATTGTTCGACGATTTTGTCTTTCTTTCAGAGTAAGACGTACTTTTGTATGCATCTTATAAAGCACGATTGCCTGTTGCATAGTCCATACTTGTTGTTAATATAATAGAACACGTATTGAGGCAAATTCAAATAAAAAGAGACTTTGAATTCATTTTGCATGAAATTTTTGATCCGTCAGCAACTTCCTGTTATGATTGCTATTACGTGCTTCTGGGACTTCCACATTAGACATTGTCTTTGTCTTCCAGTGCGTGTCCTGGGTTTTTCTTATTTGTCCCTGTTTGTTTGACGATTTACATACGCAGTAGTAGGAACATGAATATATATATGTATCAGTCTATGGAGCACAGAGATTTTTGCTCCTCGTACGATTTATATTTGCGCATCAAGAGCTAGAACAATGTTGTACACGTCTCTTTACGTACATGCATGTGTGCATGATGTGCTGCTCAATTTAGGATTCAAAGCCATAAAAATAATAAAGCTCGGCTGGCAGAAAGTCTGTTCAAATTAAATTCTGAGAATTATTCACAAGTGAGAGAGAACAGCTTCTTACTATACATAATATACACAAACAAGAATGCACTGGTTGGGATGTATGTAAAGGAGAGACAAGATCTGAACACAGTCAGTTTTTCCAGATTCTAACTTTGCCTGATTTTTTTCTTCCCTTTCCTTGCAAATGGTCCATTATTCGACAAAATCAATACGAAAAGAGTATTATTGTAACCCCACTTCCAGGTACATAGTTTACTGCAGCTTTATTTCATAGTTTTCGTGGATAGAAGCTTCAATATTTGGAAAACGAACACATTTTGAAATATCCTTCTGCATACGCGTTTTTTAAAATACATCAGATATCACACCTAATTGTTTTAATAAATATTCCTCCCATTTTGACCCATCCTTCAATTTCCTCGTAGCTCATTGGTCGATTCATTTTAAACTGTAAGGTGCTTAAAATGTAAAAAAAACAAGTCTAACTGCAAAAAATCCTCACATGATGTGTACACACACATACATAACATGCAGAAATGTCCTTGTATTTACAATCTACGTATTGTATGTACGTATTGTGTGTGCATGCCTGCTACGTAGTTGCGTATTGAATAGAGTGTGTATGTATATATATAGTGATAAATCTTTCTGCTTTTCTAGTGTTGAATAGGTATGTGTAATAACAATAACAAATAATATAATATCTAAAATTTTCTATGTAGATTTCTTTGGTGTTTTTTGTTGGTACCCAGAAACAAATAACGTAGTCTGTGTGAAAATATTATTTTACTTTCGTGTATTGTGTTTGAAAGTAGTAGCCTACTGTACTAGTAGGATGGCGAATATTCAAGCTAACTGGTAGGAAATTACACAAAATATATGAAACGATGCCCACTTTTTTGTTACATATTTAGACCCATTATTAAACGTAGACACACAAGACATGAAAGTCATGGAAAACATTATGCGTCGTCCTGCAGATATAGATTAATGGTTGGATCGCGGTAGACACATAACATACAGGCCTCTGACTTCTTGATGATCAAAGTTACGAAATTTACCTAGATAAATATATAGTGGCGTGGGCGCCAATATTCGGCAACAAAATTTACCAAAGACGTAAAAGCAGGTATGTGTAAGTATATGTGTGTCTCGGTTTAAACAACTCTGGATTCTGGAAATAATAACATAAAAGCAGTCACAGAGAGCCAGAGCATTGCCGGCGGTAGTTTAGTAGTAGTTTCAATCTGTTAACCCGACTAGTTGTAAGTACAGAGCACAATGTTAGCCTATCGAATTGAAAGGGAGTTGAGGCGGAGTACATGTATGATAAGCTTTATGTTGGGACAACAACATGTTCACCAAGTATGGGGTTATGCGTGCATATGATATATATATCCATAATTTATTTTGTTGTCTTTCTCTCTCTCTCTCTCTCTCTGACTTTTTTGTACATGCAAAGAGCAAAGCGTGCATCTTGCCTATACAACAACTAGACCTACTTTTGGATGTAGCGTGTATTATTGCCTCGCTCACTCTTTTCCATCCTACAGCACATCCTTGTGAAACAGCAAAGGAGGAGACCATGTAAAGGATCTATAGAATAGAATAGGATAGGATTCAGATGAAATCATGTGTTGGATATATGCTAGAATCTGTGTTGTACTTATTGTTAGTACCCTCCTTTATTCAGTAAATACTCTTATAATTGTGAATAAGTCTTTCCTTTATGAGAGAGAAAAGTTGCGCGGCGGGGGAACTCTGACCTGGTCGACTTTATTGATATGTTTACATACAATTAATGGAGTTTATTCCTCAATATTATGCATACATACATGCAGCATTAAATAATTAAGATTATCATATGCTATGATTGTATGTGACGATACGAAATACAATACTGCAGGGGAGTTAAATCATTCATTATTTAATTGCAAATGATGCTTGTTGCATGTATAGTTCTGTGTAATCTAGATATAATACTGCATGAGAATCGGGAAGTTGCTATATACCTACTTTCCATTTCCCATTTTGATTCTCATTCACACAAAAGAGGACGATGTTCCTAATTTTATTTTTCTAGAAGAAAAAAAATTTACAATTTTTTACAATTTTAAAATTAAAAGCTTTCTGGTTGGAATCTTCGTTTATCATCGTTTCGTTCAAATTCGATAGCTGTAGTCAAATTACAATGTTATTGATTTCCTGAAGATTTCCTCCTTGACTCGTGAATAACATTCCCGTTTTTCTTATATTGTTATGAAAATTGAAATTAAAAGTGCAACGTATGTATTTATATGATGGAATGGCTATCATTTATTCATTTAAAGTTTCTGATGGATTGCAGCGTATTAAAATTTATAAAGTATGTAGATAGTATGATTTGACAAAGGAGTTGGAAACAAATGATAATGCAAGTATATTGTGAGTCACTAATAGTTTTTGAAAGCTCGTGTGTCGTATGCATTTAAATGTTTGATGTGATGTAGCATTCTATAGAAGTTGGAAAAGAAAACTGGTACAAATTATTCTTACACAGTCCAAGTTGAATGGTATTAGTGGAGTATAGGTACATGGACGTTGCGTTGTTATGACTGCATGATGAGAAAAAAATGATTAGGGGAGCAGCGAAGAGCGTAGGTGTCGAGAAACTTTGGCGAATCGTGGTCTGCTTTTCTTTTTTTATTCCGGGGCCACAGAGGTCACGTTGCAACAAAGTGTTGTCGTTGACAATATTGTATTATGCGTGTACATGTCATACAGTATTACGTTTAATGGAGCTCAGTATGTATGCCTTGTATATTGTATATTGTTGTTGCTATTGTCTTATGGAGTTTCCACATCCGTTGTTGTCTTCTTGTTCTGTGTATACATGTATACAATATACAAGGATAAATAGATGAGGGCAGCATTACATTTGATACGTTGATATGTGTGTGTGTATGATGCTTGAATCTTCTTTTAAAAAGAGCTCTTCTTTTCTCATATGTTGAATGAAGTATGGATCGAGTGTGTATTCTACCTTTCTAGTTTGTAATGATAATAATAATGATAATAATCGTCGTGCTATCTTTTCCTTCTGCCATGAGAACGTTCATATTGACTCACTGAGCCCATTCTCTTTCTCTCTCTCTAATTGCAGTGTGGGTTTTTCTTATTCATAAACTAAGAAAAACGACGGTCTCTGACGAAAGTCCGTATTAGTTGGCGCATCCGTTGCACATACTCAATTTTTGCATGCAAGGGAGAAGAAGACGAGCGTATGCAAAGTGATGTTTAGTCATTGTATGAAATATGGAAAATGTATGTTGCATATTAGTTTACCTGTTAGGCTTCTTGGGGACCTTTTTCATCATTATAATCATCCAAGTTTACTTGTAGACAGGTGGTGAGTGAGCTTGAAGTTGGTGACTGAAGATTTCTCAAAATGATATAATACTTTTATCATTACTACCTACCTACGTTTGTATGTACAAACATGTGTGTGTACTAAGAAAAGACTTGAGAGGATTTTTGATCATTTGATGAAATTCAGTTTATTAGTTCTCTCAATCAAATTCAAATGTTTGTGGTGGCCGTATTTTCCCAGAAAAAGCCATTGAGAATCAGGATATTGTTTGTCTTCATTATGTCTAATTTATGCCGAAAAATCATGCCACAGTCAGAAAAGAAAAATTCTTAAATTGAGTTTGAAAAGTAACAACGGTATGTGAAAATTAACTTGTTTTCTTTTCAATGGTTCCTTATGGTTATGAGAACAAACCTTTTGAGGAAATGTTTCAAACTTGAGTACATATTGTTTCCTCTTCGAACTCGCAATGCAGACGGCATACAACTCAGTGCAGTTGTACTTGCAAAGATGCCGCTTGACATTCAACGTGTGGATACTCGTGAATGAACATGATTGACAAGAACATTTACAACCGTATGTAAGTGTACATTATACTTTTTCATGAGAATTACGTGATCTTCTCTTTAATGCGTAAATGCCGTCAACAAAACTGAAGATGTTCAAAGATCCTATAGAGAACATGAAAGGAAAAAATTAGTGAAACATTCAACTCAATCTAATCTAATCCACGTTGACCTTTACTGAATGCGATTTGGTTCTTTCATTCAGAAATGTGGACTATGGCATTTTCTCATAATATGAATAATGTATGTACAAAGTAAATTCAGGGAGACAATGGACGATAGTAATTAGAATAGGCGAACAGCTATGTAGAGTGCAAAACTATGTTGATGGACGACAGAGGATAAAGATATGTAAAATGTAAACTATATTATTCACTCAAAAAAGTACAATCAAAGTTTTCTTCATGCTAATCACAAAATGTTTTTTTCTCTCTCCTGCTTCTTATTAACCACCTACGATGATTGTCAGTATGCAACACTGGAACAAGTTTTGTGGCAATCTGTGGGGACATTTTACTCTGTCTGTCATGGATGCCGCTAGCTTTGCTTCCCGTTCTTGCCATCTTTTGGTTTGCGGTGGTTGGGTTTTAAACTGGTGTACATATTATGCCAGTTTGTGATTTTAGATTAAAGCATTGTTATTTATTGGTTGTGAATAAGAGCAGGTACACTTTATAGTGCACACGTTATTCGTTCATTTGTATGATGTATCATCATACGTAAACAAATTCGAAAATCGGTTTAGATGCGATACGTGAACATTATGCCGATGTACACTTGTACACATAAGAGGCCGATAGAGGAAAATTATTGGAGCGACAGCTTTTGCTTTTGTGGTTTAATATTTTATAGCTTCACATCTCTGATGAATAAGGATTTGATTTGAAAAACTGTATAGCTGTATTTGGCAGAAAAATAGGATTAAGCATTGTGATAATGTGTACTTTATGTTTGATGCATATTTTATATGTCATGTCTATGTATATATAATATAATATAATAATCTTCAATAGTGCATGGAGAGCATGCAGTGCGATGCAGCTAAAGCTAGTTGAAGTGGGCAGAAGACTCGTCACCTGTTTCTTGTTTTTATCAGTTTTTCTCCTTATAACAAAGTGAACGGGCTCCTGATGGTTGTTTGCAAACTCATTTTATTTCCGCATCGGGAATTATAAACAAACTATTATAATAAAGGATGCATGTATAATGCTGTGCCAAAGTATGGTAATTCATAAAGTTATGATTCTATACAAAATGTACATTACATTGATTGAAAATGTCAAAGTCATTATAAGGAAGGAAAAACTAGTAACAAATGGTACAATAACCCGACGAATTCTATAGAGATAGTTTTTTTTTTGTATAATCATGCTGAATGTGGAGTTCGTATCAAAGAGGGATTTTATTCTATTCATTAAGTTCCCATTTTGTGTACATGCATACATGTATGCAAGTTATGTGTGTGACTGATTAAATATTAAATGTAGTTCTTTTCATTGTATACAGCAGAAGGAATTAATTGGTTATAAAAATGGTGAAATATATTTTCAAATTACACATTTATTGGTGCTGCTTCTTTGTCCTGCCCCTTCAACTCATTTTGATTATTGAAATCACGTTTAATAGATCCACTGAATACGCATGAATAGTGTAAATAACTATGAACTAATAGAATATCCACGAAGTATGAAGTTGACAACATGTATTTGTACCATACGTATTTGAGCTCGCATACTTACGATTCATTAGTTTTATTTAAAAGGGAAAACTTGTTCATGAATTTCCTCCTAAGTTCGGGGTTTAATGAATTTTTGCATAAATAAACCTCAATGGTTCGACAAAAAAAAACAACAAGACAAACAAGACAAGCCATTGTAGTTTATTGTACATACATTATACGAGCTTTATTTATTCTCCGCGTACTTTTTACGTACATACGTATGTATATATGCATACACATGGTTTCTGTTCGCTTATCTTGCCATGAGTTGTGAGGAATAAGTAGCTCAAGCTAAATTCACAGACATTTCTCAGTGAATTTATATTTTTATGTGCATGTACCTATATAGATACATCCACAATTTACAAGTTGAAAAAAGTTGAGGCGAATTTAGCACTTCATGTAAAAATCACGGAACTGTATTACTTGTAAAGCGTAAACGAAACTTGGATGTTTTACTTACGTATAATATGTAGTACTTGGTGAAAATATTAACAATTTTTTAGTCAGCCAATAAATGGTTCAGTGTCCAAACATGAATAATGTCTTGAACCTTAAATGAGTAAATATTTATGGAATATGTTGTGCTAGAGAAGGGAAGAAGAGCTAGAGATGGAAACAATTAATTAGAGCTTCTCTATTCATATACAATATTAAATGTATGCACAGTATGGCACAGGTAAACTACGACCAACACCATGTACTGTATATACGTATGTATGTATGTACGACGCATGCACATGTTCTGTACAAGGACAAGTGTTGGGAGTTTTATTATACCATTATTAAAGGAGCCCTGAGAGACGTCAATGATGAGAATTGACTGCATGTGAAACGTATAATGTACAATACACTTGCTTCATATTAAAGCTTAAATGTGTGTATGTGTGGAGGGAGCTCAACTCACCCCCAAGAACTCACAAAGGTCTTGCTATATTATACGCAATTTGAAGAGCAGTAACGACCACACTGGCAGTTACTCGCTAGACGTTCATTCTGTCATAACCTAAATGAAGTTTATACGTTTTCAGTCGCATGGTTTACACCACAGCAAATATAACAATACTACAATACACAGTAGCAGTATTTGTTGACTTTTGCAACTATACCCTTTTCAAGGGATGTGTCTACATATAGAAGTGTGTTGGTAATTTGAAATTGAAACGTTTATTTCAAATATGCTTATCCACGTGTGTACATAGTACAGTGAATATTAGACAAAGAAAATTAAAATTGTGTGTTTTTTTGAAGTTGTGATACAAAAAGGATACAAAAGCAGCAGCTAATAAAACAAGGAATTGGAGACTTGAACTCAGCTAAAAAAAATTCCAAAATGAATTCTAAAATGACCTGTTTTGCTACCAATGCAAAGTGTAAAGGGGGCCCTATTTTTTCAGAGACCTATAATAAGCATCATCCGTACTGTGCTTCGTCGATGCATATCGGTCCTAATAATAGTTCCAATCATACATTTGTTGTGCTAAAGGGATTGTCACAGATTGTGGTGACTTGTCGATGTGTTGTGAGACGGATTTATTATGCACTTTGGCCCTGGTAAGTATTACAATATTCATTCATGCATTCATTCATTCACGTGTATATAGACAGAGGGTATAAAATACAACAGCAAAAATACGAGTATTTAGATACAGTCTCTAATACACCTGGCTCTGTCAATTCTTGTTTTCCTTGTCTTCGTTTTCTTCTCCAATTTGTCTGTTGTATTGTGCATCGTTTTATTATACGCATGGCTATACAGCATATTGAATACTCCTCTGTCTCTGTTGTCTATGAACGTATTCCACAAAAAAACTCGTTTTCTATCCATTTCAACCGCCGTCCCATTATGAAACAGTTATGGCTATGGGTATCTGTAAGTTAGAGATGGTGTCGAGATGCAAGTACAGGTATAATCGTTGTCTTTTTCCAAGACCAAGGTTTTCAAATGGTTGGCTCAAAGAGGAATTAGTGGGTTGAAATCTAATTTGTGTAGATGCCTTATAGTTTGATAATTTCAAATGTGGGTTGCATAATGTATGTATCTTTTGTGTACAGATTGAGCTTTCTTCGGATAGTCATAGCCATAAGACATTACTTTGTCATAATGCGGTCTCAAGCAGGTTTACGTTTCCCTTGCCGTCAATGCAATGTTAACGAACATCAGACCCAGACATAGACAAGACAAACGGAAATGATTTCGCAGCTGGATGTTCGTTGAACAAACCGAAATTGCCAAAAAAGTTTGAACTTCAAGTAACCTTTGAGAGAAAGAGAGGGAGGGAGGAAGGGAGGGGATTTTCTGAGAGTTCTGACATGAATAATGTTAAAAAATAGAAGGTTAAAAGAATAGTAAAGTTGGCAAAGGTAAAGGATTCTTTAGATGCACATAACAAACACCATCTAACTTTTGTCATGCTCCCGGCATGAATAAATAAGGTGAATGAAATAATTATACAAGTAGTATTAGCTCCTAAGTATTTTAAAGACGCTTTATGATAATTTTCTGGTTTACTTGTAGTTCTTCATTTACGATATTGACTATATATTATATTTCGCATCTATTTATAAAAGGTTTAAGTAATGAGAAAATGAAGGGAGCCTGACTGGTAATTAAAATGAAGTGAACACCGTGTGAATACAATGCCTGTAAAAGGAATAATACAGAATCTTTAGCTTCTGTTCTATGCAAATTAAAATCAAATAACTATATAGATATTAGAAGTAAAGGAAAAAGAAAATTTAATTATGCTGTAAAAGTTTGTAAAGTCACGTTACTCCATCAATTCTTGCGTTAGCTCTTTATTATATTTATAGATCAAATAAATATATATGTGAAATGTTATCTTCTTAAAAATTAAGAAGAACACCACAAGTTTTAATTGGAGTTGCTGCAGGGTATCGTTGGACATGTGGCACAGAAAGAGAGTATAAATGAAGACGAACAAGTGGAAGTTGTTTGGAATGAAATGGAAGTAGCACTGTTCAATATAAAAGCATTTTACTTTTATCGTTCGTGAGATTCATTAATATTTATGGTAAAATTGTTTTGTATACACAGTACGTATATATTAAAAGTATGAATAGTAGGAAGAATGTATGTCAGATGAGCATTAAACATTGTACATACATACCTAATAATAACATAGAAATATAATGTGTAGTGGCGAATTTTTTTGAAGGTAGTCTTCTCATTCATAATGGTAATCTTACATGGAAAGATAAGATGAGGGAAATGAGAGATAGCTTTGGGAGTGTATCATCCACATTCTATCAGATGAAATATAAAGGGGGGCTGAGTAGAATGTATAATAATATATCACTTCACCACTAACCATTTTACTCCTCAAAAACCTGTATGCATATAATAGGTAATACATGTATAAATAAATCAATAAAAATTTAGCAAACGGAAGAAGAGATAGAAAAGGCTAAAGCACATGGGCGATGATAACCTTCGGATTGCACAAAGGAGAAAACGGCTATTTTTCTTCTCTCTCTCTCTCTCTCTCTCTCTCTCAAACCCAAAGTTTTATATGCTACACAAGTAAACAAATACCTATATGTTACATCACATTTTTTAAAATGCACTACAGCACTCAAAATGTGAGCTAAGAAGGTGTATAAAATATTACGTAGACTATGTATAGGTAATTGTAATTGGATTGGATTGAACAGCTCAATCATCGAAATTGCACTTTATGACATTGATGCAATTTTTTATCGCTTTTTGTCTGCACTTATTTTTAAACAACCCATTTTTAATGACAAAACTTCTATAAACCACCGGAAATGAGAAATTACTACTTGTCAATGGATAGGATATCGATTTTATAAAGGTTTAAGTCGGTCGAAAAGGCAGTTTTCTTGTAGAAACTTGTAAATTCATCATTTTAACACAGGGCAGTTTATGATACTGCGCCTGTAATAGTATCTCGGGCGCATCATCAGCGTTATTTATCTTGTACATTGTACGTTGTACCGGATTTGTTGAGTGGAGATGATGCTTTCTGTAATATGATGATGCTGACGTTTACTGACTGACCGAGATTGTCTTAGACAGTCGTAAAATCGCATACGCTTCGTATGAAAAATATGAAAGACGATGTAAAATATGCATACATACATATGAAATATATGTAATAATGTAAGTAATATACATATTCATGCATATTTTATAAGGAGCAAAATCATTTACAATTTACATGTTAATAATGTAAAAGTTTTTCACCTCTTCTCTTGGGGTTTGTACAACCCAGATACTATGTAGATACTGATTTGTTGATGACGATGTCAATCAGATGTATTGTATGCTTCTTATTTTGTAGTTAATAGTTAATAAACGATTGGACTATGTGTGTATTTTGATTCCTTAATGTGTTTTTTCCTGTTGTAATTTTCACTCTTCCATCTCTCATATATGTACATGTCTGCAGTGTTTATAATAATAATAGTGGAACATAGCATTAAAGTTTTGATCAACGATTAATGATTGGTTTATTTCCTGTAAAATGGTCAATTGAGTAGAAATTAGTATTAGTATGCTATCTTATTATTATTTGCAATGAAGTTGAAGATATTTGTAATTTGAGTGAAAGTTTCCAGAAACATGGATACATGAGTATATGACTGCAACATATATTTCTAAGATCCACTCACAATCTTCTCTCTATCCCCCCCCCCTTCTTTACTGTACCAGTATGCGCAGAGCAGCAATAATAATGATGGTTATTGGTAAATTCCGTGAATAAGTAATTGTAGACTCTGTACTGTACAATTGCCTTTAATTTACTAACATTTCATCCTTTCTGAAGTTCATTATGATCATCATCGTGATCATCAACAGCAAACGAGTGTTTCACAACTTTTGGGATTTGTAATGAATAGTGTACAATATTAACATTGATAATAGATAATTGAAGACCATGTGGATCGAATAAATCTGTTTGTCGAATGTCTCTGTACATAGTGAATGTGGTGGTTGTATCAAATTTTTATTATTGTTGAAGTCTGCAGGTGGAAACTCTAAGTGTTAAATTCGACATCAACTCAATTTTTATTTGTTCAGTTATTTCAAAATTCTGCTCTTGGACTTGACAATAAAAATTGAGTGGATTCTAAATAGCATGACGTACAGCTATATCCTTACAAGTCTAATAGTATTAAGCATATACAAATTTACTCTACTGATTTACATTATTAGTTCAAGTGTGTGAAGGGAAGTGGTTAACGTTCTTAACTTGTGATGAAAAGGTTTTCAATAATAATATTTTTTACCCTGACGTCATATCAATATAGTCATGTTATGCTAAAAATACGTTACAACCATGGTGAAAAACCTGTAGTCAAGTGTTTTTAGTTTAACCTGTGTTTTTTTCCTGCGGTATTTGACACGTCTGTGCAGTATTCAATTTAAGGTTTCGTTAGCAGTATTTACTCTACAAATGGAGGCATTACGCTTTTGAGTAAACGTTCGCCACTTAACATCACATGAAAAAAAAACTGCTTATAGCAAAAGTATATTTTTAATGGCATGTGTAATATTCATGTCACACCACCGCTCAATAAATTTGATTACATAGTATTATTTGCCCGATGTGTGTGTGTGTGTGTGTGTACATTTACAGGTTTTAAAAAAATGAAGCTGGAACGTAGGGCGTGCAGAAGATTCAAATTCAAAGCTAGCGTACTTCATACTTGCAACATTTACTATTCATCCTGTCTTAAGCTTTCTGGCGGCGTTTATTTTATTTTTTTTATTACAACTATCATTAAAAATATTATTATTATTTATGCAAGTTGCTGAGTTGAGTTATTTAATTAATTAATGCAAATCTTGTTGTAGTGGTTTAACAACTCTCTATATTGTATATGTACAAGCATGCTCAGTCCGTGTACTTACAAGGCTTCAGTGGTTTTATAGGGCTACATGTCTAGAAACAACTACAGGTTGTGTTTTGTATACATACATACACTGAATATGATAGCATATTCCATGTATGTATAACTGAACTAGAAAAAAGGTTTGTATTCCATCTTTTGTAATTTGTATGTGTGCTGCTTACTGTTGAATTGGTGTAAAATGTGCAGGCAGGCTTACACTGTTATTCATTGTTTGTCTACCAACGAAATTTGCGATAGGCAAGGTTATTACAAATACAGGTTGAGTATGCTAACATTGAACAAAATTGGACATTTCGTATACTTGGGTACAAAGATTCCCAATAAATCCCTTGTTATAAAGTCAATTCTTCTTATTTTTTTTCATTATAAATTCTGATGAATTGAATCATTTAACTTGAGGATAAAACAAATCGAAACGCAAAATATGGCTAGCGAATTTACTAACATTGTTCACTGCTAATGCACTCAACCTGTATGTTATGTTACCTCAGGTTTAGTAACATAATACTGTGCATGCATTAAAATTAAAATACGCTACGGACTAGGATTGTTGAGTACACACTGAATAGTGTTATACATCCTTAACCTCATTGTTGTATCCGGACAAAAGTTTAATGCTACTCGACTTTATTTGCTCGTGGATGTACGTAACATGCATGCATGATAGAAATAATGAATACATGTCTGTTGAGGACTTTGTATAGCAGAATAATAATTTTTTCAAACTTAATAAAGTTTTGGGTTTTGGCACTCAAAACTATTATTTTGTTGTAAATTCCTAAAATCATGCATATAAGCATGAGAATAGCTGTTATTCCGCTGTATTTTGTAATGAGTTTCTTTCCATTAGTAAAATTTGATTCTAGTGGTAGTTTGTAGAGCGATGAGGGTAAATAATAAACATACATAAAATTTTTATAACATGCTTTTGCTTTCTCTATGTTCCTCTGTATAAAATATTATATAGCAGTAGTAAAGACACAAGAGCGTGGAAGTCATATTGAGGTGTTCTTACATCTTATGATACTTTGTAACGTCGTTGTTGTGCATTAGTCCCTATGCAGCTGTCCTAAAAATGTACAAAGTATTAATTGGGTATTAATGGGGCTTTTCGACACATGTTTGTGTGTGTGACTCTTATAATGACACATCTTTGTAAGCCTCAACTTATACTTTTCAACACTCGGTTTGTGTATTATGTGTATGTATGCATGCATAATAAGAGTATAATCATGGGCTACTAATAATTTCATTAACCATAGGTTACTTTTCCTTTATATATGTATCACACAACTCTTTACCTGTGCCTTTGTTTCTGTTTTTAGTACAGCTAATTTATGTAAAATGTATGTATGTGCACCGTCATAGTAATAGTCTCGTTACAACGACACCGTGACACAGAAGAGGACTCAAACAAATGCCGAAGAGAATGAAGGAAAAGAAGGTTACTCAACAAAGACTGTATTTATTGTAAAAAAGACTTCAATTATGCATCTTAGTTGTACGTTGTACGTATATGTAGGAAAGGAAATCGCAATGTCTCACTGAGATAAAGAAAATAGGGCTGTTATAATATATGTATAAACGTACTGAAAAATATAATATGCTTGTTTTATGTTATATTTTTGAAATAATAATATTATAACATTGTTATTGTTATATATTTTTTCGGTACCTTTCCTTTCCTTTTTATGTTTATTGTGCAAGAACGCACGATAAGACATATGGAATGTACATATGTATAAATACGAGTATTACACTGTCACCCAGTTTAAACAATAAGTAGGCAGTTATGCAGGCAAACAAGCAAGTAAGGAAACGTATGGGGTTGAGAGTGTAGGGAGTCAATTATTCAGACACGGATGTTTGATAGCACACGAAAAACAAGTGTCTCATAAAACTTGCCACCTGCGAACCTAAAATGTGCGCGAGAGTAAGTATCATCAATCGTTTTTGGCTAATTGTTAATCCCGCTGGTTCAAAAGTTGCACGAAAGAAAAACGAACGAACCAAGTATGTATGTAAGTCTGTATTATGCCTCGAACCTCGATTCATCGAATATGCAATATGTATTATGACAATGTATTCTGGCGTTACATTTCACTTTATGTGAAGCGAATTGGATTCGATATTGCCGAGCTCTCTGTGTGGAGGAAGAAACTTGTATTTATTTATTAATATTATGTATTACGTAGGAGTCTTGAATCCATTAGTTTCTGCTTTTGTAGTATGTGTCTTACGTTTTTATTTGCTCCACAAAACTATATTTGTATTTACTAAAGTTGATTTCGGTCATTTTTTCAATCGTGTTGTGTCAAAGTTTGCACATGTGTGCGATTTTCCTGGTATGATCTTGATGCGTAATTTAGTTTAACGTGACATAATTTGAATAATGGGAACAACGCATTGAAACACTCCTCATTGTAATGTCCAGGTTTTCCCATAAAACGTGTACGGCAAACAATGTTAATTATAATACGTCTAGCTACCATCCTTCTTTTTATTATGGAATGGAGGGATTTATTCACACATTTTTTGAAGGATTCCTCAAATGTAAGGTGTATAATATGATAACTAATGTATTGTATGATATTACTTTGAAGGGGAAAAGTGTATGGAATTATAATTTCACTGTCATAACATTTATAGACAAAGTTATCATTACACTTTTTTGTTATAATGTTATAATATAACAATAGTTACGTATTAAGCTCTGTTCTCATTAGTTATTGCTGTTGCATTATAAATGGTTTGCGATGTAATTTTTTTAGGAAGTGATTACTCACTTGCGGCTACTTATAGTGTAGAAATTGAATAGCTCACGTAATTTGTTTTAATTTGTAGTACCATTTGTCCGACCTGCTTGAAGGGAAAAAGCAGTATGGTACTTAACAAGACATTTTACTTATGTAATATGTGAGAAATAAGTAATATAACTGCATATAATTATGGAGTGGTTGGTTTTTAATATTTGAACTATTCAACAAAGAGGAAGTAGAGAAATGTATGAATACATACATTTTCTAACAAGAGATCAAAGTTGTCGACCTTCCCTTTAGTAACCTTCTGAATAGAGATAGAGTGCCTAAAACCGTACAGTTGGAAGTTGGAATGCATGAAGCATTTTCGCATTACTATGGGTCGATGAGAGAGATGGCGATATGGCAGAAAACATTAAAGTGTACTGTAAACCTGTGTGCACTGAAAATTGCAAATGTTGTTCGCCATAAGGTTGCAATATTATATAACATGAACACATACAATATACATAGATGGCTTATAGAACTTTTTTCACGCCTTTTTGGGTATAAACAGTGGCAGCTACTATAGATCCTCCTGTTCTTCTTCGTTTTTCTTCAAGGAGAGAAAACACGTTTAGTCGATAATATTTGAATTGCAGGTGCAGGATATTTTTTGCAAGGAAAATTTGTTTATTTAGCTCGCATATATGTCTATACATATAGATGGATTTATTTATTCTGGTTGATTCACTAAGCTCCCACAATACACCCCAGTCTTAGATGCATGATAAATTGTAACAAACTTGCATCAAGTAATCGTAAAAAAGTCCTATAATATGTAGTTAAATATTAGGTTTAAATGTCAGTTGTTTGCCGTTCCTGATTTCCACAGCGCTTATCCAATAACTACGTTCACAAACAGTTTTTTCATATTTGTTTCATAAATATTACTTCGTATATGTTTAAAAAACAATATTAAAAGAAATTATCCAAATTAAAATTATGTGTTCTAAAAAGTCCATGTACCTATACACGGACTTGCGTTGTATTAAACGGATTGACATGAGTACATGTCTATGTTATTTAAATATAGTATACAGTATACAGTCTTACAATGCTAGTTTCTGTGAAGTAAGGAAATATCGCTTTCGTTCTTGAAAAAAATCATAATGCGTTATTATTACTGTAAACTAGAGAATAACAGTTTTTTATTCACACTATATTTTATGCTTAAGATTCGTATAAGAATATTGCCAAAAGGTTTTGTATTCTTCCATATAACTTACAAGAGGTTGCTATTTTAGTGTAAAACAATGATATCTTACGAATAGCTAAGCCACAAAAAAGGTTTGATTGTATATAGTATATACATAGCTAGCTTAGTCATTTTCATTATTATTATTATTTCATGCACTTTGTTATCCGCAAAAATATCTCATCTGATTACAGCTATTGTGTATTGTGTCTGTGTACACAGAATATTGTTGTTTTTATTGTTGCTATTAACAAAACCTACAGATAAATGTAAGTATACACAGTAGTGGCAGTTATTTATCATAATTTACAATAAAGAAAGAGGAGCACATTATCGCAAAAGCAGAAAGGTTAGGTTTATGGAATGCTGAATACGTGTGTATGGTATATGGCAGAGAGGATTACAAAGGTGTGTGCTTATGTAATCTGAATCTGCTTACGTCTTCTGTTTTATTGTCTATGAATTAAGGAATTTTCTAGTGTTTCAAATCATCTAGATGTGCAAAAAAGGTACCATAGATTTTAGGATGAAAAAATAAGGATGGTTTGTTCCGCTCCTTGAACTGTGCTGTCTGTGTCCGTGTGTGTTTTTTTCACTCGACCGATAAAAGTCAACGAATAATTCACTGGGTATGAACAAATGGTTTGCATTTTACATGAGAAAAGAATAGAAAAGTAAAATAAATGTACTACACGTACATACATGTATGTGTATGTGCAATATTTATTCTCATTTCCCCAATGTGTGTAGTATTTATGCATTATGTTTGTATATCGTGTGTTTAGATTTCCATATTATCTATCTAGAGATAATGAGGGATTGTGCATACAGTATAAAGCCACCTATTTCCGCTTTTTTACTGCTATGTATAATCCTTCCCTGCCTCTGTGTATTTAATATTATTCCTTTCTTTGTAAAACCGAGGACGGATTCGAATTCAAATACGTGACTTATACAGAAAAGGAAGAAACAGGCACGGCAATGAGAGTGAGGTGTATAGTGACAACACCCTGTTTTTCATACAAAGATTCTTTGTCACCGTGTTCATAATATATAATAGTGATAATAATGGAAGTAATAATGCCATGAAGAATGAAGACTTACAGTTTCTTGATATAACTAGAAATTTGGCTGATGATCAAAGCCTCAAAGCCATGCCATGAGTAAGGACTGTAATGACAACTGGTATTGGCTGTACCCATGCTGGATTAACTGTTAGTATATATAATATAAATTAATTATGAGTTAAAAAAATAATTTGTATGTCTCAATGATGAACAAAACTAAAGCAATATTACATGATACTTTTTAAAAAATTTTTGTAGGTTGCTGCTGTCTTGGTAATTGATATATTATATACATAAAATAAAATTGATGTTCTAAGCAAAAATAGAATATAAACTTGCATGTGATAATAATATTGTTGAAAACTAAAGGGTAAGGATAAGCAATGGTGTTTTGAGCCTGGTGCGTTGGTTTTAGCTGATGGGGGGGTTTGTTGTATTGATGAATTTTTATGCATGAGCGGTTAGTTTATATTAGTTATAAATTTATTTATTTTTTAAATTATTGCTACGTACTTATGAACATATGTTTATTATATATACATTGATTATTATCATGTTTTTAGAGAACGACAGAACGTGCATCCATGAAGCTATGGAACAGCAAACAATAAGCATTGCCAAAG